>QOVD01000574.1:0-55495 GCA_003521225.1 Tuber microsphaerosporum | reverse complement strand
GGTCGGGGTAGATATGTCGAATACCAGTTGGGTGGGAGTGGAGGTGGAGAGGTGGGAGAGTTTTCAGGGAGCGAAGTATTTGGAGGGTGTGTTGAGAGCTGGTAAGGGATTGTTTATTCAGCTGGGTTATTCTTCTCATTCTCTACTTGGGCAAGTGCGTAGGAGGCTAACTTGAACATGTATCTATGATACTATTTTCAACCTGAGGTACGTATTAAAGGATTTTACGAAGGAGGTTAGAGGATATGGGGCGGGTCGAATTTGACCAGAAAATGCGGTAATATCTACGTGTCTAGAGTCGGCTTAGCAGTAGTGTTAGTACTGTGTATAAGGGCTGCTTTTCTCCCAAGAAACTTGATCATTCCATTTCTCCATTTTTCTCACTCCGCGAAATCCCCATTACTCCAACGCCACCAATCAACATCACCACAAGGGTTTCCTAGCCAACCTAACAAGAACGCCCTCTATTCCTCTATGACTAACATAACGAATGAACTTAGCGAGGTAGCTGTGGGGGTGGGTATTGCTTCAACTGAAATCAACATATCTATGCAAAACCTCGCGCCAGTCACTATTACCCACCAACTCGACCAGATCAGAATGCACATAATCCAGATGAGCAAGGACATTATTCAAATCCGCCATGACATTGCACGCTCGTGTGTATACCTTCCCTTTTTATTTAAAGAGCAGTGCTGAGAGCTTTGGTATGAATTAAACAGGGACGTCAACAATAGAGCATGTGTCTTGAATTCACATGCGAACTTTAGGGATGACCCCCTAGAACCACTGGTAGATATCAACAATAAGCCAATACCAGATTTTCCTAAGACAATTTCAGACATTTGTGCACTCGATGGTAAGTGAAGCTTACTCGTTCACGGCATGAACAACCTGAACACAGGGATCAAAATTTTGTATGGCGAATTGTCTGTGCGCGTCTGACCGCCCATACTAAATTCAGACTCAAACGTTCAAGTTCTACATGCCGGTAACATGTACCAGATACACCAGAATGAATACTAACTGATATACGCCAGCTGCACATACTGATTCCCTGCTCCAAGCGCTAGGACTGCCGCTGAACGGCACACTGGTGGACAAAAAGGAGAGGTTCGGTTATTACATTGGGATCATGAGAATATCCTCATTCCTGCTCTCGTGAGGAGGAATCAGAGTGTTTGTTCTTTTAGAGATACTTGGGTATGGTCATAAAGGTGGGAAAACTTTCGGTGGCGAAACAAGGACAGAAGCGCCGATCTATGCTCATCGATCAGGGGGAAGTGGAAAAGATGGGGGTGTTATAAGATGCCATTAACCTGGAGCAATTGTAATGTAACTACTACCGTATCATATCTATGGGGTTTTGTTAAGAATCTGATAGTATCAGGCAAAATTGAGACCAACGGGAAAGGAATCTGGGCTATTAGAATAGTTCTTCCAAGAGACTTGTATAAATGCATAGGTTCAACTGCATACTGGCAATTTGATTATCATCTAAATGTTGTCTAAACGGTCAAGTATCATACTAAGATACTTACTCCTTCGGTCTGGATTTGTGGTGTCTGCCAAGGCAAGAATTTTTCTACTATTGCAACTTGTTTTCTCGCCACCCCACCGGATCTCGCTGACCTTTGTTTCCGTCCTTTATGACCATACCCGAGTACATTAAGAACTTGAATCATTAGCTCGCCTGCCAGAGGGCCCAAAACCTCATTCCCCCGAAATGTGGTGCAAAACACACCAAGAAACTTGCTCTCCAAGACAAATATAGCCTATTGCCTGCTAGAGTACAACCCTGCTAGTCTGCGAAAATCTCAGCGCACCATTTCACATACCGAGAAATAACGATGTTTGGCATTGAGCCAAAAGCGAAGACACACAAGCCCCGGTACCTGTTCGAATAGCCGATTGCATCCGAGACTGTGTTGTGTCATCCTTAATCAAAAGTGGGCATAATGGACGATATTTCCCACTCCGAGTCATAAGCTCAAACCTAATGCCACATAGAACTTCAAGGCTCTGCTCGTACGAGGATCTGTACTCCATTTGCTCCAGAAGAGCTCCCCTCCAGAACCTCAAATCCCCTGTGCTGCATTAGAAACTAAGATTTAATAACCAAACACCACACCTTACTAGGAGAGGCAGCTCCAACGCCCTAACACACGGTCCAATTATTCGGCGGTGAAACTAATTGAGCAGCTATCGGAGGAGCTCAATAGTCGTGCTTTGGAAGCTTAATCGGTATGATGACGGTAACATTCTTTCATACGGTATTATTTTTGGAGTCTTATGCCTGAAAACGATGATGAGCATGGATGATACCTTCCAAAGTCGTTTATCGATACCCCCCCGATAACCACCACAGCAGATATAAGATATAAGCAAGAGTCTCGCCGCGGCCTGTGGTTGCATCGTGCAGGCATACAGGACCTTCAGCGGGCCCCAAGGGTACCGGTGATAAATTTCGAGTGATGTTCCATGACCACGCATCTCTAAGGAAGGTGGCACGGCGGTAGGGCTGTAGTCTAGATCTAGGTGAGGTAGGGCGGTAGCACTGTGGAGCGAGAGATCCCTTAATAGGGTAGGCTCCTGGTGCTTGTGTGGGGCTATCATAGAAGAAGCATGTGGGGATCTGGCGGCGTCACGAGCCTGACATGGTGGATAACCCAATACAAGCCAAAAAGGGGCCAATGGATGCTGCACGGATTGTATGATAAGTAAAGCTAGGGGTCCAACTATGTAATTGGCCCTTAATTTCAGCTTTGAACAGGTAACCCATACATGATCTTGATGATTAGTCAGTCCGAGAAACGAAGTATAATATCATACTTAGACACCGGGTACGGTAGTCAGCGAACGTTCCCAACCGCGGGATCTCAAATAGACCCGTTCCATTAGGTATGATAGTCCAAATTTTCCTTCCAGGGAAATGAGAGAAAGAAGTAGTAAAGATAAGTTATTCAGCCCCTCTGAAAAGTGAAGGAAAAAAAAAAGCAAAAAAAGGCCACACTTTACGAACCATATACCCAACTCAGAGGATGGCGAAGCCCGCATTGAAGGGAAAAATATAAGGGGAGCCAAAGTAAATCTAGCTGGTAATCAGGATCTGCATTCCGAGTGATGGATACAAAAGTGGTGGAGGTAAGTTATATATTAGTCTTCCCCGCTGGCGTTTACCTCCATCTTTACCCAAGCACCAGCACCGTGTTAACTGAAGAGCACATCCTGGCGCTAGTACGTCCAAATAAGATTTTTATCCTATCTTTGTCTCGAAATTGCCATCAGGCGCCACACGCTAACTCTTTGTAGCCGGGATTGGGCCTTTCGGGGTTCTAATTTTGACGCAATTACAAACTTTCACCTCAGCCACTTCTTATTTCAATCTAAAAGTGTCGCACGATGCTCCTCAGTTAATCAGGCACTTGCTACCTCGGACCAGTGCAACACCCCGAGCACGACGACGAGGGTGTCCTCCTCCACAAACGTATACCACAGTACAGCACTCGATCTTCAGCCGTCGGGTCCGGGGGAAAGGTAGGTATGAACTCTCGATCAGCTTAAAAAAACAATAAAAATTAAAAATTATCATAACACCATATTAGCTTAACCCTTCGAACACAGTATTGCAAACTCGAACCAAAAAAATACTAAATCATGCCCTTTTAAAACGAAAAACATCGAAAAATCGAAACGAAACGAAACCCCTACAACCGTATGACCGAACTCCTCACAAACGACCAACCAAAGGAGAAGAAGAAAAGGAGAAAAAAAAGAAAAAGCGGGAAAGGAACAGATGTCCCACAAGAACGGGGAGTCGCCCTAGCACCATAACCGTGAAAACCGGATTCCACCTCAAACCATTTCAACCAGGAGGAGCAGATACCGGCACCGGTACTGGAGTAACCGGTCCCACCACCCATCCACCAATTCATCACGTGCATATCTACACGCAGGGTGCAGGGTGGAAAGAGGGGGAAAAACCCAAAGCTTTCCATACCCTATCAACGGACCCCCGCTCCCCCATCTCCGCCCATCAACTACCACTGCCCATTGGACCCCTCCCCTTCATCCCACCCAACATATCATCCATATTTTCCAGTTCCGCCTCCATCTCAATCTCACTCTGAATCTTCTGCATCATTTCCAGAAATTTTCGCCGGGTTCTTAGTCCGCCGTCCATTTGTAACATCATCTGCTGCTCTTCTAAGTCCTGCTCTCGCTGCTGTTGAATTCGCTGAAGTTCCTGTTGCTGCCCCCGATGATGAATTTGAAGCTGGTGTTGGTGCTGTAATTGTTGTTGCCCATGTTCATCCTGCATCATCATGATCACTGTTTGGTGGTTCATATCTGCCCCTCCTCGAAATTGCTCCTGCTGGTACTGCTGGTGAGGCTGTTGTTGATTCTCAATCCCTATCGGACTCCGATATCTCAACTTCCAGCTTGCCACGCTTTCTATCAACTTTGTGAGCGAGCCCATGTGGTACCTATCCACAATCCGATCCCGACAAGGTTCGCATAAGCGCAGCGTGCACGTGTTGCACTCGTATAGTTGGCGGATGAGAGTACTGTCGCAGGCTATACAAGCCTCACCGGGGGCTTGCTTCTCGACTTTTACAAAAAAGAGGTGTGGGAGAAGGTGGAGGTATTCTCTATAGGCGTAGATCGGATTTGACATAGTGGCTATATGCAGGTGCGTGCGTGAGTGGAACCGGATCAGTGATATGTGGAGGTTTGTGTGGAGCCCCGGGGGTAGAGCCGTGCGGGGATTGAGTGAAGGATGGAGTAAGTAGTTGTAGATGTGGCCGTGGTGGGAAGAGATATATGGTGGATATTGACACCGCAGGGGCAGTGGGCCAAGACTACTATTTCGTACGGCGGATGATGAGCGATAGAGGGGCAAGACTAGAGGCGAAGAATGGAGGAAAGAGCACTAACACAAATATCGGCTGGGTTAAAGACTTATCACACTTCAGCAACCACAAGGACAGGAGATAAGATCCCAACTTTATGAATAACAATATGATACGTAGCCAGCAAGAGAAAAAGAGGAAGAAGGGGGTGTGCCTCGAACGACAAAAACCCAGAGGTCAAGGTCCAAAAATAAAAAAGAGTAAAAAAGTAAAGAATCTGATAAAAAAAATAAAAAAACTACGATTACCAAGGAAAAGTAAAGGAGAAAAGTAATAATAATAAAAAAGCACCATACTGGACAAGTCACAGCAGGTAACTTGAGATCAAAAAACAGATCCCGCAGCGGTAACCAGTTGTCTCTTTTTCTTTTCTTTTTTCCAGTCCACTCACCAATCCGGTTTTCTTTGCTTTTTTTGAAAGGGGAGGGGAAGTCACTCTTTACTTTTTCCTTCTCCTTTCCACATTGCAGAACGTCCAGAAAGGCACGCAGGCAGGCAAGCAAGCAGGAAAAAAGAACCAGGCGAAGGGGGATGACGGTGGTAGTGGTGGCAGAAAACGTGTAGATCGGGATTTACATATTTTCCCTCACCGGTAAAATAAACCCACTCAAGATAGGTAAACTTATCTCCTCCGTGGGTTGTTTATACTGCACTACACATATAATATGCAAGTACCATACCTAGCTGCCCGCCGACACTAGAGAGACGAAGGAAATTGACGTAAAAGGGTCCAGTCTTCCGGGAGAGCGTTAGCTGGTGAAGAAACCAAAAAGTCCAAAACCTCCATTAGTCAGAGTAAATATAAAAAAGGGGGGGTTCCTCCTCTTCTAGTATGTCCCTGACCTCATTTGCAGTGAAGAAATCTTTTGTGATATGATGCCGCAGTCTAGACTAGAGATTTAGATATTCCCCCCGTGTACGGAGTAGAGTACCGATACTAGTACTCTGGCAAACGCAGCCGGGCACAGTACCGTAAGACATTCTCCCACAAGCGCAAGCCACCATACACTCTCGAGTTACAAGTATACTTATAGTACAGTATAGAGCACAGTTCTCGTACTGTAAAGAATGCTAAACAACCAAAGAACACTTAGACTCCCATCCCAGAGGCATGGAATAAAGCCTCGCTTAATACGGGGGCTCCCTCAATTACCAATCCTAACCCCATCTAGAGTTAGATAGAGTACGGTAGCCCATTCCGATTGCTCAGCTGATTATGGTTTAGTTGCCTTCGTTCTTCCGCAGCTAAATATACATTATTATATCACGGGGTAAGTCAAGTTATCATAATAGTTGAAGTTCCTAGGGAGGAGGAAGAGGAAGAATAGGGTCAAGCAGTTTCGCCCCTCTTTCGGCCCATTTCCTTTGTTTTTTCCGCGAGGGGGGAGGTGCAGCGCATACTATTGGGCAGCAACGTGTGGTTGGTAATCTAGGCAGGGAGGATGCCGTAGGAATGTGTTTAAAGTTACACCTGGTTGTGCATATTAGAGCATACCTTTAAAACTCCAATAGTCGGACCTTATGATAGGACCTAGTGTCCCCTTATTTTTATTTTTACCCGTCTAGGAGAGAAGGTTTTTCTCCGGCGTTCTTCGCCCCTTTTCCAGAGGAGGAAATTTTGGACTACCAGGCACATGGTCCGCTTATTCGGGTTCTTGCCGTATACTCTGTGGTTTAATTATATCAGTAGGCAATATGGCACTACCCAGAACCTACGAGTACAATGCGATGCCCGTACAGCACTTCCCCACAAGGTATAGCTTAACTTACAGCCCTATTCTACGTATCCAATCTTGCACGGCGAAATCTGCAATGGATAAATTATATGACTCCCGATATATACAAGGCACTATGGCAAGCCACATCCCTACCACCACCACAAGGCACAAGGCAAATCGAACCACAAGCAACCGGCGCACCAGCGGTCAAAACTTTAAATCCCACACGAGCATTTCTGCCCTGGGCAAGCGATTCAACCATCCATCGAGCTAGGAAAAAAAATGTAATATAAATTTAATATAATAGAAGAAAGGGAACAAAAAAGGCAAAAAGGCACATGTCTCAGGCCACAAGCACTCGAAAACAGGGGGGGCGTTTCGTAGGGTGTTCGGATATGCACAGATCTTTCACCACATATTTCTCCAACCCCTGTTTTGGGTGTTTATGCCCTTGGACAAGCATGCAGAAGGCAACCTCCTCCTTTTGTTAGTGTTCTGTACAAGTCAAAAACCGCAAGTCTCAGGTGATTGGGCGGTGGGACCGAGGCAGGGATTAGTGTTAGAGAAGGAAGGAAGGAAAGGATGAACCGAGAACTGCATTTTTTCTTTTTTTTTTCTATTCGTTTTTAGACTTCTTGGTCTAGAGTTATCTCGGTGGTCTGTGTCCAGAAGCGCTGGGTGTGGTCCGATAGGACACCGTTACAGTGCCAGGCTGTGACCAGAAGCCGTGGAGGGGAAATGTGTAACCGTGCCCCCACTTCGAACTTCTCCATCAGGAGAGGACAGTCGATTCGGCTATTTTGAACTTTACAGCCACGATAGATTCAATACGGTACCGGTACTCGGATGCAAGCCACTCTGGGGCAAGGGGATCACACACTTCCACTCTACCGAACTCGTGCGCCGAAAAATATATTAGTCACGTGCCTGATCGGAGCACACTCCAACAAGAAAGGCTCATGAAATTTTTCTTATCAGACCCACCTGACGAATATATCTATTGGCACCAGTACCGGTACAGCACGGTATCCTCCCTGACGCCATCTCTTAATTTATTTCTTTCCCAATTGACAACGAATCGATCGTGATAAAGATCGCGACTGAAGTAATGCAGGAGGGGGTCGATGGGCGCGATTCCTTCACCGACAATATCACACCACGATCTAACAAAAAAAAAAAATTACACCATCACAAAAGACATGGTATAGGTAGTACAGTACGGCCCCCGCAAAACAAGTCATGTTTATTTCGCTCAGAGCACGAAGTCGTGTTAGAGCAACAACCACCTATCCGCTACTACTGGCTTCGTATGTATCATGCACTACGAGTGATAGACATTCCAAGACCATATCGACACCCATCAGGCACAGTAGCCTAATTACCGACATCAAATCCCTCTTCTCGCTCCTCCTCATCCCCCACATCTCCATCTCCAGCTCCACCTCCATCTCCATCTTCATCGCACCCCCACCAATAGCGCAAAAGCCATGCATCTCGATCCGATACACGACATCGACTTGGCGCTCCCGCACCCTTCCCAGCGGCACTCACCTGTTTCACATGTACGGGTGGAGTTGAAAATGACGGAGACATGTGATCTACCCCGCATTGACGCTCCGCCTGCTTCCCCTGCCTTCCTTGCCTGCCTGTTTGAAGACCGGGGGGATAAAAAGGATTGGTCGACGGCACCTTGCGGGTGAGTGAATGAAAAAAGCAATTACCAGCAGAAAGGCAGATATGTGAACCGCCGAACTTGAGCGAGGTGTCATGAAGCCCTCGTATGGGTTTTAAAATTGGGGAATGCCGTTCTTTTCCTTTTTTTCTCTTTTTCTCTTTTGATTTTCTTAGTATGATATCATACCTCCTTTTTGTGAGACAGTTTGTAATGGGGCTTTGGCCGGCATTCTGCTCTCCGGAAGGAGGACAAGGGAGATATCATAGGTGAATGGGTGGATAGAGAGAGGGGAGGAGGAAGGGTAGGGGGACGGGAGCAGAAGGTGTTTTATTCGGCTACGGTAATAGCCCCGTAGCTGGGGTATGAATGCAAAAAACAGAGAACCTGTGAATAGATAAACTTCGTGAATAGAAAACAGGGTTGTTAGAGTTAGAAGCCTAGACTGGTTGCATTAGCGTCTACCATTCTCTAATATATAAATGTATGAATTTTAGAGATTCTGAAGAGCTTCTGGGAGTGTCTATAAGGCCAATTTTTATAGTGACTAGTTTTTGATTATTGTCTCAGAATATCTTATCATTGGTGAGATAGTGTGTTTGGTATCCACTCTGTGTTCTTGTGTCTACCAGAGCTTGCTATCTTCCATTTATACTGACTGTCTGCTCACTCCCCCCTCCGATCTTGCTGATCGTTTTCTCCTATTTTTGTATCCATACCTGGTACATCACACCCCGCTATCCCAGGTCGCGCTCAACCGGATACCTCGCTGAGCCGTAGAAATTCTATAGCAACCCCTAATGCCCCTGTAAAAGCACTGGCTGGATTAGAAGGGGTACTGGGATTCGTATGGAACTTGAATGCACCTTACCCCGGTTCTTCTACAACCTTAACTCGTTGAATCGTATCCCCTGGGTAAACTTAAAAAGGACTATTTCTAAAAAGGGAAAGAATAAGGGTAGGAATATGGGTATAGTAACAGGCCGGGCTGATCGCAACGAGAGGTCAGGTTTTCCTACGATTTGTAAAACAATTGGAAAGAAAGGAAGGAAGGATCCAGAGGACTTCAACTGGACTCTTTAAAATAAAACCTATCAATGTTGGTGGGGGCAATCTTTTTTGTGCTACACCGTGCTCAAGAGCTATCATAGTTAAAGATTGGGACAGCGACAACCAAAAACCTTGGTTGCAACATAATTTACCGGTAGATATCAGTGTCACTCTGTCCCACTTGAACAAGTGTCTCAAACTTTCCTTTCTTCCTCTAGCGGAGTGTGGCTGTGAGTGCGTGCTCTGTGCTTGTTTCAGTGGCTATAAAGCGGTATAAAACTCTACCTCAACGTCTATCATATCATACCGGTAATCCATGATATCCATCCTCTCACCCCTTACGGGGGCCGATACCACATGAGCCCGTTAGCAGGGCTGCCCCCTGGGATTACCATAGCATCATGCCGCCAACCGTTGGGAACAAGCAGCTCAACACCTAGACCTTCAGTTGCGGGAGGGCGGTGGACACGGATACCCTACATTGTGTCACACCACACCGTAGCAGAAGAGGTGCAGGAGATATCACTGACGCTACATGTAAGGGGATTTTGCGCCCGAACAGCCAAGATTACTTGAGGCATCATCCCTTATCCAGCAGCACACAGGCATAATAGCTCAACCATTACTTCTAGACCCCAACAAGACGGGCCAATTAGGGGCAATATACTGGCTCTAGTGCTTCAAAAGGGCATACCTAGGCACTCTTTGGTTAAGCGTTTTGTTTTTTTCCCCCCTTTTTTTCCTGACGGGGCATTAGAACTTTTCTAGAGTCCCAACCTGGCTGCTTAAAGAAAAACTTTAAGTTAGCCAAGACAGCATGCATTCCTTTAGGGTACTGCCTGGAGAGCTAGGCCGACTGGATTCCCTCCCGGTATTGCTTAGTCAGAGAAGCCCTGGACCCTGCTAAACTCAAACATTTCCTTTAAACAACCGAAATTGGACTCAGGAAAAGCTCGATTGGCTGTTTATATGTTCCACGCTATGGCTAGGCCTTACTGGTATGATACCGAGTTTGCAGCGAGCCGGATGATCCCCTTTCTCACCAGAGAATTAGATCCAGTTTGGATCTCGATGCATATTTCTTCCGACAGCGTAGACTTAGTGGGGGAGTTTCGGGCATAAAGATTTTACTTTCCGAGACCACCCGTGAGATACGATGGCATGATGTGCCCGGTTGCAACACTTCACCATCCACCCCGCTAGACCTCGAGGATAAAATCCGTGAACACTGGGACAGTGATTGGTAATAGGCTTGATAACCAAACATTCGAGCTTAGCCAGTTAGCACCTCGGAAGATCAAAACTCACCAATTATTATCTTTAACGCGTTCGCAGAACTCCTTCTCTTTTAACATATACTCGAGTATACCACTACATGTGCATATGGCCTATAAACCTCAAACCCAACCCTCCAAAGTCCTGTTCAGAGACTGACCCTGGTATCCGAGTATATCGATCCTGTCATCGGGCACTCGAGTACTCTCCAATTGATCGGTATTCCAACAGCGAGAATTCAGGTCCTGTCTTGCATAAAGCTTCATGCAACAGGGGGGAGATAGATGATAGTCCGCTGCTACCCACCACGGTGTCATAGGGCTTTGCCCACACCCCTATAGCTTCGCCACTATACCAACCCACCCTAACCGACGGGGGTGACTAGAGCGGGGAATAAAATGACCAGGAGTTCCAAGAGGTGGGCCTATTGAACCAGCAACGGCTATCCAGAAATTTCTTTTCCCCTCTTATCTTAGGAGAAGATTTAAATGACAGCTTTCTTCTTTTAGGAGCCACGTCACCAGGGTAACCTTGTTCACAAATGGAAAGGAAAAGCCCCTAGACCTATCACAAATTCGAATACAGCAAGTGGCCTGCTGTCCTAAAAACAGCTAGAATCTCCGTTTAGACTCAAGATTGCAGGATCTATACTGGTAGTTCAGCTTCAGAGCTTGGCCGCTCATGATGTTTCGTTTGACTTGAGCTTTGACGCAAGCGTACACTTGAGTGCCCGGTGCCGCTACGGTACTTCCCTCCTTGGATGATCGTTGAGGGAGACCCCCAAGCACTTATGCTAAAAGCTCTCAAGTGGGCTGACTTTCTGCATACAATATCTGATGCTCCTCTAAGTCGACGAATAGGTGTCCTAGATCCATAATGAGCCATCACATGTCCTCTGGTTAAATCTTGTACAGTACAGTAGACAACATCTGGTATCCAATGCACTCTCTTGGATTTT
Source organism: Tuber microsphaerosporum (assembly GCA_003521225.1). Taxonomy (NCBI): domain Eukaryota; kingdom Fungi; phylum Ascomycota; class Pezizomycetes; order Pezizales; family Tuberaceae; genus Tuber; species Tuber microsphaerosporum. The sequence continues at coordinate 43,909 of QOVD01000574.1, read as the reverse complement.
CAGAGGTCCCAACGTTGTCTAATCTGATCGTAAATTTTACGTCAGGCCACCAATAACATCCACGATAAAACAACAGGCAAAATATTGTTGCCTAACAGGGACCGCGGAAGCTTGGGGGAAAGGGATTTAATTGTAGTCGAGGCGGGTGCACTCACCAACTCCTAGGAAGTGCAGTAGTCTTCGAGGTACCAAAGGACCTTCAGATTACTTAGACAGGATCATGTTGGCTAGCCGGATGTTACCCTGGATCTAGCTGACTCTTCTTCAAATAAACGTCGCTAGCTCCTCCTCACTATCCATTCCTTCCCTTAATCCGCCTTCCTATACCACTATTGCTGTTCAGGACCAGGACAATCGGTCGATTTCATGCCTCCGGGGATTTGAGCGTTAGCATCCGGGGAGTTTTGGCGACTCCTCAGATTCTGGTGGCTTCAAGAGATGTGTTGTTCAGGGCTGTGTATGATGTGCTATACCAAGGCCTTTGACAGTTAATACGAGGTCCCACATATGCGTGCTCCCCGACTCGTTTTTTTCCACCCTGAATTTATCATGACCCCACATTTAGGTAAACTGGATCGAGGGTAGCCGGAGTGCTTGTTGGATGCAGAACTGCTAATAGTAGGATCATCTGCTTTGATCGCTCCCGCCCGATCGTTTCCTTCTGTGTAGCTATTGCTAAATTCTTTCAAGGGAATTGACGGTCTTCACACAGCTAGTAGAGGGCGGTGGAATAATTTTACCGGAAGGCTTCTGTGATTAAACGATTAACCACTTCTCTTTAAAAAGCACAAGCCAAGGCGCCCAAGGTTGTGTTCTGGGATGATGAGGATTGTTGACGAGGAACAAGCTTTATTTAACACAGTTGGTGCTTCTAAGAGGTTTTGGGGCTTTAATGTTATGTAGGACTTCACGCATTAGGAAAAAAGGCGGGGTACTAGGAGCGAGGTACTGTACTGTGTTGACCGCCAAACGGGGTGTGCCAAAGTACAGCCTCGCGCCGAGGCAGCCACTAACTTAAGTTAAATTGGATATGCTTCCTACGGAACCTTGAAATCGATGAGAATGGTCCTCGGTGTGGGGAGATATTTGATTGCAGAAGCGCAGCTCAATACCTGATCTCATCCAGGTAACATTCCAGGGAAGGACTCGGTTTGATGGTGGTGCTAGGTTGGATTACAACTTGCTCATCTCCTTCTCCACATCCACGATTTTTTTTGCAAGGACGAAAGGATACAGTGTTCTGTGCCCGATTTCAAGGGATTCGAATGCTTTTTCGTTAGTTGGCCTTCCCTGGAATTCCCGTCTGCCTTAAGGGCCTCTCAAGTGAACAAAGGTTTTTTTTTCTTTTCCAGATACGTCAGCGTTCAAAGGACATGGCTTCCCACCTTTGGAAATATGGCTTTGAACAACACACGAAACCTGTATGAATATGCATTTGGGGAAAATGATTGGGTTCTATTCCACAATGAGTGAGGCTCTGCCCTTGCTGTACCGAGTATCAAGGGTAAGTCCGCAGTGCGCCGAGGCTCTACATGGACTTTGGATAACGTATGTATGTCTCTTACATTCTCGAAAGGCACCCTCCTCACATAATGATACTCGGGATATGGACTATATATACCGGTATCTCTTCACAAACCCCGTCCTATCTTTGGGGGAATTCAAGACAACCAGCATCTTGCAGTGACAGAATTCATATCGGGTAGATAATTCGCGGGCAAGCTTAAGAGCTCCCTGGGACATCCCCTCTTTGTTAGTATAAGTCTCCCTCATTTTCACTGATCAGAGCCAAGCGATAAACATAGACCCAACCTAGCAATATAATTCACCTTGTTATCATGGTCTTTTTTCTCACTGCGTGAATGCGCAGCTTCATTCAACTACCGCAAAAACTGAGGAAATTCGCTAAGTCCGTCCCAGGACCCTTTAGTTCCGGGCCAGTAAGATACCGTACAGCTTGAGATATCGCGGAAAAGAATGGGCGGTGATTGGCAAGTGCTCCTTGGTACAAACTGGCCGATGATAAACACTCGCTAAGGCTGAATTCTACTCTCTGACTAGCCGGACTTTAACATATCCTGGGACGGACTTAGCGAATTTCCTCAGTTTTTGCAGTAGATAGTATTGGTCTTACTATTTCTACCAATCGGATTAGTCAAATACGTGTCCCATGATCACGCGTTCGCGGGCCATCAACAACGCGTCCGCCCAGCCTCCATGAACACCTGTCCAGCAGGCCTCCCACTGCATCATACTTTCTCCAGCAGACACGACTCGTGCTAGCACAAAATCGACATTCGGCATAAGGACAGTTTAACACGACTCAGCATTGCCTTATTTTTTTTTCTTGTTTGAACTCGAAACAGAGGTGGCCAAGTGGCTAGGTCTGGCTGGACATGGGAGATAGCAGAGCATAAAAGTCTGAATTGAGTCCTGCCGCTTCAATGAGAGTCAATATTTAAACGTCTTGCTTGACCTGAGAACGACTCCACACTCCGGATCTTTTTGCTTGCCTGGAGTTTTCTGATAGCAAAGGTATGTGCTCATAGATGGATGGTCTCTGCCCATCTCTTCAAGCTTTGCTGGCTTAACTTTTCAGGGCCAGCGATAGACTATTAACCTGCCGTAAAAACTCTTGCGATTCGCCATCGGATCATCCCCGTGAATGGAGTCATTAGCCCAAGATAGGTTTAGTTTTGCAAGTTAAGGAGATCAAACAAGCACACCGGCTATACCACGTCTGGAAAGCACTAATCCTTCTCAAGAACTTTGTCTCTGATTCCCAAGATTCGCGACCTAACCGAGACGGCGAATCGCAAGAGTTTTTACGGCACTACATTGTTTCTTCTTAGGAGGCGATCACTGCCTGCGACTCAACCCTCGTTTGGCAGAAACCCAGGCGAAAGTCCAGAAATGGATTATATGTGCTAGCTTTTGGCGCGAAAGGCTACAGTTACTTGACCACCTCTAGGCGATTTGAACAATTGGCCATAGCTTGGAAACGGCTGAAGGTGTACGGCAGAGGTCTTCATAGTCCTCGAATGAATTCTTTGCCTGGGAAGCGTTGGAAGATCTGCGTGACTGCCATCAGGTTGTGGTCGATGCGCTTATAAATTCGGGCATGGAGGTGACTGGGGCCATCGTTCCTAGGGACTCCAAGGAAGTCGTTTCCACCCGCAGATATTATATGGACGGATGAGTGCTGCTATTCTCCCTTGAACATCTTCGGCACAATGACTACCGCCAAGGCTATAAGCGGGCGCAACCGAGTCTTTAATCGAGCCCACGGAGATTGTACAGTATCTCTGGTTTCCAGAGAGTGTTTCGCCGCCGTCTGATACCGTATTCAAGCGGGATCCCAAATAATAGACCTAGGAGGAGGCTCACATAATACGAAAGTAGCTAACAAAGATACTCTACCCTGTGGAGCGGGTTTCTATTTTAGGCAAAACGGAAATCGCTTATGAACAGTATTAAAGGGAGCAGGAGTCGCGCAGTTCAAAAATGCGGGGTAAGTTAGTGCCTCGCTTGCCCCCGCTTCGCTTCTCTTAACTTGCTGCAACACCCCCAATCCACAATCACGATAATAGAGGAGCAACCGAACTCACCCTCAATTATCTCTACCTTTGGCCGCTTCGTCGTTTGAAAAGCGGTTTTAACTGGTTCAGCACGCCAGAGCATTCGCCTCCTAACTAACTCGCTCAGCGATAGTCGCTTGAACAGACTTCGCCCAGTTAGGCAGACAGAAAATGAGGATACCCAAGTCAATGTTCTCTCTTTGGGAAGTCAATCTACAGGTATCTAATCCATAACATTGCCGCAGCTGGCAGCATGGTAATTGTGCGAACTGGACGGAAAGAGAATCTGCGCGAAAAAAATCCCCCCAACCCCAAGCGGGGGGAATGAGTTGGATCTTGTATCTACCTGGAGTGCGCCCTATACCAAGGCGGCTTTTTATCGATCGCGGCGGTGTTATCTCTTGCAGTGTCTGGACTTCTGAGCGCCAGGCTTCTTGCGAAGTTGGGAGAGTTGGGATGACCTCGAAGGCGGGGCTGAGGCGTGCTCACACTCCTAGTTTTTTCGCGAACTCATCAGGCACCTTTACAAACAGCGCTCACGGACCCGAAAGGGGAAAGAAAAGGAAAGAAAAAAAATCTTGCGAGGCTTATTAGGGATCTCTCTTCGTTTTGTCCTCCCCTCTCTAAGAGCGCCTCACCACAAAAGTTCAACCTGGAAGGGGAGTATTACTTAGGTTCCACTCCGACTGCGCCCCACCCCCAGTACCGACCTTAGGCCTCCCCTGTCTTTTCTGAATGATACCAACCTTAAGGTTTTACTGGTGCTTAGGATAATATGATTTAATATTTAACATTTGGTGGTTTGATTGATTGCGGCTATGCTTTTGCGTGTTGAGACTATTAAGGCAAGAAACTTCCCATTTTTTCGCTGCTCGTTCGAACTCCCCCAGTTCGCAAATTCCGCAGCAAAGTTAATCCCACGAGAATCAACCTTCGGCTACCACCCCTGCTGCCCCTCCGATACACATCACAAGTTAATACCTGCGTCTCCGCCCTGCTTCTCACAGACTTTCGCCCTAACCCCACACCTTACGAGAGAATCTATTGGCTGAAAGATTTGCCGGAGATGAGAGCGAGCGCACGCCCCTTGGACGCTAAAAAAAACCTACGAACAATCATTCAGATGACTCGGGAGCTGGCCTGAATTCCGTTTCGACCCTTTCCGAGCCACTGAGGCCCGAGGCTGCTCGAAAGTCTTCTGCCTCGTTATCTCTTTGGACGGACCTGCTTGCCTCACGTGCGATAGTGTAAGGTACAACTCTTCGACAAGTATTGGGGGGTGTCAATGGCGGGGCTTACGTTCCCAAAATCCGGGCGTTTCTGGGGCACGGGTTATGTGCATAGGAGATGGGTTACGGGTGGTGTCTGACTTATCCTCGTTCCTCTATAAATTCAAACCCCCCCACCGCTCCGCTCCACCATCACCTCTCCCACCACCACTACCACTACGGCCCGCCCTACTGCACAACAACTACACAGCACCCCCCAGTATTTAGAAGCCAGTTTCCCCTCACTACATCTCGCACACAGACAATCCTACATTGATCCACGCATCACATCCATCTCCCCCTCACTCACAATGACACAGCAAACCCAACAACAGCAGGTGAGCACTAACTATTGTCAATACTGAGTTTCCTTCCTAACATTTTTGCAGTCACACGTTTCCGTTGGCGATGCGGCCGCCAGCCTAGGAATTCCGCGAGAGATGGTCAATGACCCATTAAAGGGCCTCACCCCGATGGAGAGATTTGACCGGCAGCATGACGCTCCTCGTTACCATCCGGCCCCTCAGCAACCGAGACGTTAAACATAAAAAGAGAGAGTCGATGGCCTTTTTATCTCGCAGCCCACAAGAGACCTTCTTGTCCTCTCACTCTCGCTCCAAGGGCTACTGTCACTCGCTATCAATTTATGAACGACCTGCTGTTCGCTTGTCCTTGCTTTTCCTCTCCTCAGGAGGTCATGGGCGATTCCATCTGATCATCGACGGCTTTTCGACTTCCCCAACATCTCCCTACCCACCTTCCACGACGCTCTTCCGGAATACTATATTCTTTTGTGTCTTCACTTGCGCTCTTTTTTTTTTGGTGCTGTGTTTTCCTTTGTTTTGCCCAGTCATTCCCGTCTCGAACATTTCTGCCTATTTCTTCCTTTGTAATACATATTTTCCTTTTCTTGGGTTATTTGTGCGTTGCGATAGAATGAATGGGTTTGAGAATAAGTCATGGTTTGTGGGCAGGGTCATTACTCCGGTGTATGCTTGATTTTTGTTTTGGGGTCTGCATTTCTCGATTCCATTTTTCTAACTAATTTTTACTATTTTCATTTAGAATGGAGGAGCATTCCCTGTCTCCCTTTTTGGTTGAAATCTGCTCTCCACTCTTCACTCCGTTTTGAGGCTCCGATTCTATTGAGCAGTATATAAACAAATATCAAACATTAAGAGTTTCTCTGGCTCTTTTGGTTAACTTTTACCACGCGATTGTATTTGTCTACGAAGTAGGGCGAAATTCGACTCCGAATCCGCGGATTCTTGGCTACTTTTCTGTATGATACCGTGCTCGAGTAGAGTTTTTTATTATTTTATTTTTTTACTGTCTTCCGTATCGTCCATCGCCGTATCATAAGGGATAGCCAACGTGGAGGACAAAAATTGCCAGCAGCCCTCTCTTTCCTTCTCATTTTTTATTTTTTTTCTTTTCTCTTTCTCCCCCCGTCCCAACTCTTCTCTTCGTTTCGTTCCAGTTGGTACCGTGCTCGAGTGCTCGAGTATCATTGTGAGCACATTTGCCGGCCGATTTGCGCACCCACCTTGTCCACTTACCTTGTCCACTTGAACTTGCTCTCTCCTTCGGCCCTCCCTTCTCCACCTTCTTTCATTTGCTCACCCTAAAGTGCACGCCAAGCCAGGTAAGACCTGCCAACCATCCATGCCCAACTTATCCCCATAACTTACTCGAGCACACCAACGTGATAATTCATCTTCAATACTTACTCGAGTACGCTGCTGGCTCCAAAACGTCCATGTGCGTACACTTTTGTACGGAGGTACAGCTCCTAAGTTTTGAATGTTCCACAGAGGGCAAGGGCAGCGGACCTCGCTTGTAGAACATTCAAAACTTAGGCGTTATACCTTCGTATGTCTCTCTCCCCACACCACCCACCTACCATGTCCACCCATCCACCACGCACAAGTGCCCACACCCTTTCATCGCCCAACATCTTCGGATCCGCAGTTTTGGAATCGCGCTTAAATTCAATCAATTACCGTATCGCACTTTCCAATATCCTGGCTTGAGTTACTGTTGCAGCCGCGCATTCATTCACTGGTTGCCACACCGTAGAAGCACATCATCGACCAATCCCGTCCTCCCTGTCTTCTGTCTTTCCTTCCCATTTATTAGTGTAAAAATAAACCAGGGTAAAGGCAGGTTATCGACATCATGGGGAACAAAATGCGTGAGTCAATTCGACACATATCCGCTAGGTCAGCCAACGACGCGTACCGTGAGTGTGATATCTCATCTCTCCATCCGGCCATACAAATTACCCACTAGTCCGTAGAGGGGAGGCTAGTGGAGGGGATTGGGGCTCGCCGGAGGGGGGGGGGTATGATGCGTGTAAGTAAACCCCAATGCACATATTCTAATGCGACAACGGGGACGAGCATTGTGTTCGCCGTTTAGGAGATTGGATGACAGATGTAGAGAGGAGCGCTCTCGTCGCTTGGTTATTTGCTATTCTCGCACTACCATTATTTGCCCGTCGGTACTCCTGACCCTTTCTGGCAGTACTACGCATATATCATACCCAATATTCATTACCAACGACAAGCTTAGTCAAGTAATCTACAATACCGGTAACCCAAATAATTCCACCACTGGTAATTTCGTAAGCGATCCCTTACGAAGCCCCCTAATGGGTTTCATAATAAAATTATTATATATATACACATCTGACAAATAAGTTTGAAACAAATCACCGGAATCAGGTTGTAAGTTAGTGAGTGAGTAGTTTTGAGAGACGAACGGACGAACATCTTCTCCGATTGTGACTCCAAACTGCGAGAAGCGAAAAACGAAAAGAAAAAAAGCCTGGCGAATAATTCGAATAATTTCGTTAGAAGAGGTGTAATAATATTATCATATCTATTATCTTGTCTTCTCCAGAAGGGAGCTATTCCCGACTTAGAAATCCTGGGTCAAGTTCACCAGGAGTGCGGCTTTTGCTTGTCCAGCGAGATATTATACAGTGCTAGCACTAGCACAGTACTAGTGCTCGTGAACTAGGGGAGGAAAGGGTAAGGGTGCCACGGTCCAGCTCATACGCCCTATTCCCGGAAAAAAGTAAAAAGTAAAAAATAAAAAGTAAAGAGGGAAACAGACAAGATTGTTAGGTTATGCAAAAGTAGGTGTGGCAACTGGATGGATGAATGGATATGGATGGGTCACGTTGCTCTACATTATGATTGCTTATAGTTGCAGTGTTGCGTTGAACTGTCCTGTATGATACCGTGAAGTACCGTGGTACCATAGTAGAGCAAAGCAGAAGAGCATCCTACAGTACATCCATGCACGATTCTAAGAGAGAGAAGGAAAAAAGGAAAGAAAGAAAAAAGGATTGGGATATGGCAGGGTGAAACGGAAGCTGGTAGTACGACCAATGGATGAACAGGTATGGATAGATCACGTTAGTCTTCCTTACGACTACGACAGTTACAGCGTTGCGTTGAGCTGCACTGTACGTACAGTACAGGTACTAGTGCATGAAGGAGCAGTGGAGCAGAGCCCCGGAGCATCCTACAGTACAACCCGTGCACGATTCCTAGAAGAGGGAGAATGAAAAAAAGGAAAGAAAAAGAAGAAGGATTCCCATATGGCACGGTGGTACGGAAGTTTGTAGAACAACCAATGGATGGGTGGACCAAGTGGGCTCTTGCGAGGCAGATATCCGCCATGGCTTCTTACAGCAGCCCTGCGCAATAGCGCTCAGGCGGAGTTTGGTGCAATACCGGTAGAGGAGCAATGCACGTCCAGTGCTGAGGAAAAGGGATCGAAATATCGGGCAAGTGGACAAGTCGGTGAATGCCACGCTCGTGTTCTACCATGCACGCCCGCCACGACTTTGAAATTTATGCTCTAGTGCTCGATTATAGATCCGCTATGACTTCTCAAATGAGCGGTGCACAGCGAGGAGAGTGCTCGAGTACTGGTAGAGGAACGATACACGTCCGTGCTGGGGAAAACGAAAAAAGAAAAAAGAAAAAAAAGAAAAACTTTGAGTGGAATGTAGCACCAGTACCACTGCGATTGAGGGGAGATGCAAGCAGAAGACGGCTGTGGTACTGTGCAGTACAGTACACTATGATTGTAGTACATATTGCCCTCTGTCGGCCACGCGCCTCTTGCTTTACAGTACGATAGAGTACCGGTACTACGCACCGTGGGATGGCGGAGTAGAAAACCATAATTCGTCTACTGCTCGAGCTCTAGAAAAAAGGAAAGAGAGGGAAAATGAAAAAAATGAAAAAAAGAAAGAGAGAGAGAGAAAAAGAACAAGGTATGGTTGGTAAATCAACAGATGAGATGCATGCCACGCTTCGGTACAGTACTTCCACGATAGAGATAGATGCCCACCACCCGCCACGACTTCTTACAGTGAAAAGCACTGATCGCCATGTAAACCACGTGAGGCGCATCGGAAGAAAAATATGTACTGTACTCAAGTGAAGAGGGGAAAAAAAAGGAAAAGAGGAAAAGCAAGAAAGAGAAAGAAAAGAATGGAAAAGAAATCGCACAAATACGATTGCGATATACGAGTACCGCAAAAACCGCGGAAACTCGTCAAGCCCGGACCAGGATATGTTAAACCCGGGCCAGTGAAGGAGTAGAATTCATCCTCAGCGGGTGTTTCTCATTGGCCAATTTATACTGGCCAGGGCTCGCCAATGGCAACCTATTCTTTACGCCAAAATCTCAAGCTATGCGACATCTTACTGGATTAGAACTAAGATACTGTATCCTGGTCCGGACCTAGTGAGTTTTCCGCAGTTTTTGCGGCACTATACAGTACGGTGCCGGTGCTGGTATGGATGAGCCGACGGAGGGGACCCATCCCATGCGCCTTTGAGCTCCTGTCATGCCCGCCAGAAATTCACGACTGGGCACGATGCATTTTAGCATTGCCCTTTCTCCCCCCACCTTTTTCTTCTCCTTGGATACTCCGCCGACTGGACGGATGTGACCGCATGAGTGAATAGATAAGAATATATATTTTGCACGGTGACGTGTAAGTTGTACTATATATCGTGCTCGAGTATAATAGTATAGCTTACACTCTATTCGTTGTTTGCGGTGGGCTACCGGTAGCGACAAAGCGGTAGCTATACAAGTACTACCTGTAAAGTTCATTTCAGAGGCTTTTTTAAAATTAAAAATTAAAAAAGTATATATATATACCTTTCTGCAAGGCGGCATCGGTTGAGTCGGTCGGTCGGTCGGTCACGGAGGCGGCTGCTCCTTCTGACGTCCATGTTTATTCTTTTTCCTTTTGCGCCAGGCTCGCTCATATGAGCCGTAGAGTTGATCCCTGCCGGAATTCCATCCGCAGTGGGTATCCCTCTGTAACTAATCTACCTTACGCCATGCGTAACTTACAGTAAACAACGGAGGACTGAAGCGCATCTGCTTGCACTAAACATCCGTCCATTCCAGGTATTATATCACTGTGTTAACCCCCCAAGTTAACTCCGTAGCCTACCCGTAGCAAGGGCCCTGCAGGCTGCCGCAGGGAAACATACGGCACCGCATCGCTGGGGGAAAGTTTTTTTTCCTTCTTGCCAGCGGTGGCGGCTCCAAAGTTTTGCCAAGAGGGAAAATAGGTAATTTGGCATTATGCACTCACTCCAACTTGTAGTGATAATAGCAGAAGTGTTGCACGGTATGCTGGTCAGATGCTTTGCTTTGCTGGCAATGGAGGGGGAGGGTTGAGCCTGGACCGCGGGATCTCGGCTGCAAGTTGGGGGAATATTGAGTGTAGTACTGTACGCGTGGGCGATTGGGCATGATCCTGTAGGGTAAGTCACCATTGGTGGAGAATGCTGTAGGCTATGGTCAGTCAATCCCCAAACATTGGTTGCTGATAACCAGGAGAGAGGTACTGTAGTCACCATTCGGCCTAGACATAGTAAACTTAGTATTTGTGAAGGCATACGACAGGTTACGAGGGGAACGTTATGTTACGGCAGCAACAACTTCCGAAGGAAACATGTCCAAGGCAGATTCCTATCAGTGAATCGATCCCTCGTCGCTACTTGTCGAATCGGCCCAATGACAGGGATAGGCTGGATAGTCTAGTATATTGACAAACCCGAGCTACTGAACCGGCAAGTACTACCGCAAGTTATCAGAGCAATGAGTCTCGTGCAAGAATCAATGTATAAGCCATCCTTACAAGGGATCTAACTTTTTTCTCCTCCTCTTCATTCCCCTTCTCTCCGCTCGGTCGCCTCGGGGTAGGAGCACGGGGGCTACTCATGGAACACAACACCGGTATTACCTGTGGTAAGTCTGGGTTCAGTTTGAGGGATGCAAGTGGGGTAACGTGAGTTACAAGGGTAATAAACAGGATCTCGCACACTTGCAGTGCGTGATACAGTACCGGCGGATGCAACTCCTCGGGATGCAACCAATTCTGCAGTTATCTACAGTACAGTACAAGACTCAATAGCTTTCTTACGGAAGCGCAGCGCGTAATCATCAGTCGAACGAGCGGATTAAAGCAGTATTGTGTACGCGAACCTAATTTTGGTTCCAACAACGCGGGCTACCGTGTGAATTATAATAATTATTGTGGTAAAAAGGAGGTTATGTCCCTCCCACATAAAACAGCAAGATGTGCTCGAGCACAAGGGCTCCCTTTTCGTCCGATCGGCTAGGTACTTGTATGGAGGCGCGAGGGCGCTCCGGCATCCAAGGCAATATCCTTTGGTGAGTGGGTGTGTATGCCTGGAGGTGATGAGGCTCAGGCGCGGGGAGGAATGTGGTTGGGAATTTCTGATTAGTCAGGAATGGCAGGGTACCGTAGGGAGGGGCGAGAGCCGACCTCAATGAGAATGCCATATCATACCTTCCGCACGGCACCGTGAGTAGGAAGAGCTCACTTGGAGCTTTGTTTGAGGACCATTGACTTCCGATCCGTTGCTTGATCGGTCTATTGGGGCCTCGCATAGGCGCAGCGCTGAATTCAATGAACAAATAAAAGAGTAGCGGAGGTGCCCTGGATGAGCCTGAACATACAGTGCTACATGCCTGGAGAACAGCCATGATGTGGAAGATATGTATGTGTGGAAGTGTGTATGTGTTGCAGGTATGCATATGCGGGAGGTATGTACGAGTGTGTATTGAAGGCTGTGGAGCAATCTCTGTACGATGACCAGCGATACCGGGGGAGAGAGGATACCGCCGTATCTTACCGCATACGCCTCCGATATAATATCGCATCATTGCCATGGGCCTAAACACCTCACACTTTGTTTCATCTTCTTCAGCTCGATCTCGATAACGGCGTAGCTAGCACTTGCTCGGCAGTTTCAAGGATAGATTATCTGTAAGCCTACAGTCACCACTGGGGGCATGGCGAGACTGGGCGGATGGCGAACAGGGGTACTTCATAGACAAAAATGGATTCGTCAAGGTTAGGGTTACAAAAAAATTCCAAGTAATTAATCCCCGTTCGCCGCCCGCCCAGTTTCGCCATGCCCCCGGTGATGACTGTACACTTTTCTCGATATCCGTAGAATGGAGGCACGGTGATTGCTGAGAAGAGGGGCAGGATCAAACACTCTCAAGAAGGGAGATCGGAAGAGAGCAAAGAGGTCGATAGGGTCGGTAAGGTAACAATAATGGGAGTAATACAGTATGCGCCTACAATGGTTCTCGTACGATACTGTTCTTGCACTTGTACTAATTTACTTGCTACATGACGATGAACCTCGACACCTCACACCATGTTTTGCGTTCAGCCTACTCCATTTTGTGCTGTTGTCATGATGTCAAAAGCCCGGCAAACAAAGTCTCTTTCTTGTTTTTTTGTCCGCCAGAGTGGTGACAGGGGTGGGGTTTCGAGCCTGATCAATCCGGCAAGTTAGGATACGAACCGAAGATGCGTGCTCCAGATGGCCGTGGGGTGGAGGCTAGCGCGAAAGCCATTGAGAAAGGGATATGCAGGCTCGGATTTAGTCAGCGGGATACACTGGTATGAATTTGATACAGGACTACAGAGCCTACAGGTATACAACAGGGATGACGTGGGAGATATGTGCAAGTACGAGTACGCGGGGAGCACCCCTTGCAAGACGGGGAGACTATCTTGTACGAAAGCACCTCTCCTCGTGCCTCCTGTTGGGAATTTATAAACTATTCGGACACATTTGCACAAGACGAGTACCAACATGGGTTTGAGGAGTGTCCGAATGCTTTCTAAATTGCCAACCAGACAGCGTAGGTGTCGATGCAATCTCGGTAAGATAGCTGGCTCTCCCGGGAAAAGAAGGATATCGACGGGTCGCACTGGATGCGCCCCCAAAACCATGATACCGTATTATTATTATTATGGGCAGAATAATCTACCCTGCTTTGTTTGGTGCTGCTTACACTACTCGTTACAGTATCTTATCCTTGGCGGGCAAAAAACAAATTGTTCTTCAGGAATATCGACAGGGATATTAGTGCACAAGTACCCACAGGTAGACAGATGAGAGCGCAGCTGAAGGATGCACTTTCTTTCATTCGCCCTGGAGGGGGGAGGGGCCATTGGTGTGCCAGCCGGGCCCGAACACAAAATTCAACCTTACAATGAGCCGTAAACGCGTCATATTTGTCCCCTTTCCTTCACTTACAAAAGGGAATGGCGCATCAGTTAACGTCTTTTCTTCCCTTTTCGTCGCAAGTAATTCATGTCTTATATCCCCAATACCCAATGTCACGACTACGATGCTCTTCTCTGATTTGCTCAATTGGCTTCAAAGCAGGTGCGCAAGAGCTACCGGTATGGTTTGGGGTAGAGGGGAAGAGCAGGGGGGGGTCAAGAATCGTCAGGCAAAGGAGATCATCATAGGTTGGGAGGTGAGCCTGCCAAGCCGTGTCATGGCCACTAATTCTGTGCCTTTTCGCTTCCCACCTTCCTGAATTGACTTTTTTCCCCGGCAGGCTAGCCCAGGGTCTTCTTCAGGACTCAGATTGAACGAGCGACAGGGGTTGGCGCAGCTAACGTACGTCAAGCTTCGAACTTAACGAGCTTTCTTAAACGAACCTGATGACTTGACAAGGGAGAAAGGGTATTCTTCCAAGCCGTCCACCCCAAGTGGATCAACAGATGGGCAAACTATTTCCCTCTCCCGCCCCATCCCACCACAACGTATGATACTGTAACTTATCGTAGGAAAAAAAAAAAGGGCGCATTTTCACCTCCGTTTTTGCGGATGAGGGGAGCGAAGGACACCGGAACACCCACACCATAACTCTCGAGGGGCAGGACACCGAAAGCTTTGCATTTCGTTGCTGGCATGACTGCGAAAGAAAGAAAGAGGAAAAAAAGCCCCGGACACAAAAGGCACAGTGCTAAGACGGATCTATGAATGGAAAGGTAGAAAGATCGACATGTAGGCTAGGTGTGCTGTGCTGTAACCTTTCTCAAAGGTCGGACTCACACCAGGACGAGCCTATCCAATTGCCTTCGCCATCAGCTTAAAGCATGGGTAATATTTAGGTGTGGCGATTTAACTTTAGGTGTGGCGATTTGATGGTAATTTACCTTCCCCAACACTATGTGCCACGCAACACAGCCTACAGGAATAACTTAGTTTATTCGCACCGTCAATTACTTACGATATGCGAATGCAAGTCACGTAAGGAACTAAGGTATACACCCCGGTGACGGCCATAACGAAGCAAGTAGGGGAAAGGATAAAATGAAATAAGGAGGCAAGGAAAAAAAAAAAAAAAAAAAAAGAGATAAAAGAAAGAAAAATTATTGTATAGGAGAAGGTCGCTATACAGCAACGTGGTGTTTTTAGAATGCGAGCCTGTTCTAATAATAAGCCGGGTGTTTTCTTATTGTTGTCATGAAAGGGTTTAGAGGGGGGGTGGATGTTGATGATTTTTGCCACAGAGAAGGTCCGTGAAATGCAGGCTCACAAACAACCACTCCTTCTCCAACTCTGGTCCTCAGGGCGTAATTTACGGAGTCGTTAAATAACTTGGAGCCTGAACGGGACTAAACCCGCCGTAGCGCGGTGCTCAAGTGAACCACGATGAGTTGCTCATAGATAGTATCCTAATGGAGATGTCCTTCTGAATCCACTCTTGGAGATATATCTACGGTAGGGGCACTGGACCCTCGGGAAAAGTGTCTATTATAGCAAATCTCGTAATTTAATTACATATCTTAGGGGTAAAGGGTCGGTTTGGTGTCCAGAGATATGATAATACTGTACTATGGTAGTAGAAGACGGATGGGGCGGTCTTACCGCCCATCACCAGATACAAAGTATCTATCGGTTGTACAGGACACCGGCGTTCGCCACCTACCGCCAAAGAGAGAGCTTGTGGCACTCAACGTCTCATTGTGGTACCGTCGGTTATCGCACTACCAAACCCGCAGCATACAGATGCCAGCAACTATTGCTTGGTTATTATATTTCCACACACAATGCATCTATCACATAGCACAGCTTCCGAAGCGACGTCTTGACAACCAGGTGTTCAGATTGGGTGATCGGGGGTCGGCTTTTTTCTTCCCACACATACAGGTACAGTACGTACTGGAGTATTTAGGGTGAGATAAGGCCCTGTTTGCCGCGCCCTGTGGAAGAAAACCTCAGTTTTACCTGAAAATAAAAATAAAAATAGAGTATATTCACAATAAAAATACTCAGATCCTGTCGGGCAGGCACGACTTAGAAAGTATTCTAATAAAAGTTGAAAATAGAATATATTCGAAAAAAAGAAAAAGAAATTTTCTAATGCAAGAGAAATTGGAGTTCAGCAGCAGCAACGCCACAGATCTATGGGGAATCTTATCTGATTAGATAATATCTTCCGCCTGCACTAAATAGAGTGACCGCGCCTTATGCTTTTTTCATATCTACTCGAGTACCACTTCCAGAAAGAAAAAAAACCCCCCCGACAAACGCCCATATACAGGGCATGCCAGTAATATATTTAGTTTCGCCCTGCGGCATTTGGCAAAAAAATCGTCATCTTAAATTACCAGTACTGCATGATTTTTTTTAAAGGATCGCAGTTTTTGCGGCATGCCGAGTAGGCCCATTTTAGATATATTTAAATCATGAAAAGAACAAACACGGGCCAAAAAAAGCCTGAGGGACCAAAACACTATGGTATTTCCGTGCATACCAAAGGAGTCCTATTTTTACAACCGGAAATACCCAGAACAAGTGAGAGAAACTGAGTATTTCTGGCGTGACGAACAGAGCGTGAGTCTGTGTGTCCACGAGAGAATTTTGAAAATCATGGCGGTGAACAACTCTTCTGCTCGCGTGCCCTAGATCTTGGCGGTAGGGGTGCAAAAAGTGCCCATTCTCAACAGGTACCTATTTGCCACCATATCAGAAAAGCCCAGCGGGTTTTTATTGCTGTGCACCTTTCCAGTGGTTGGCCGAACTTGTGCATTTTGTATGGAAACCTGGGTAGGGTCAATTTCCTCCGCCGCCACTTTCGTACACACTCAAACTTTGTCAAGCTTTATTTTGGTCACTCGTGGACATACGGGTAATCTCCCCCAAGCACCTCGAGCTCTTATTTTGCTCGTGATTTCCGATGGGGACACAGAAATGGTACGGCTACGGCGGTGTTACGTTACGTTACGCACGACGGGGATGGGATTAGGATGCGACCGGTATTCAACCCAGTGCTCGGGCGCTCCCTCACTGTTGTGCGATTGATGGTAAACCTGGGACAAGTAAACCAGGTTCACCCACACCTACAATACCATCACATAACCCCTCAACGACAGTTAAACTAAAGAGGCAATTGGCACATACGCCCTTATGGCGGGGGAACCCGGAGTGCGAGAAAAACTGCCGTGCACGTTTTAGCCACGACAACCGCTGATGATTCAATTCTAATAATATCCGGTGTCATGGTCGTCGTCGCCGTCGTCCCCGCCGCCATCTATCGTTGAAGAGGAAATGAGCGAATGCATCGATGACTCCTATGTTTTGAAATCAGAGTGGAGTGGTTGTTATTGAGTTTTGTGGGGCTTGCAATGATTGAGTTCCGGCATTTTTCAGCTGTACATGGGTCAGTTGCTGGGGAGGGTTTCTAATTTAGTTTTTGTGGAGCGATCCTAAGGTTGATATCACTCTTGCACTTGCACTTTTGTGCTCTCACTTCCTTCCCCTCCTGGCTCACTAGCTTCTTAGTTCCCGTCGGGGGGGTCAACTACTCGAATAGCGCCGTAGTCAGCGTTGCACTTATACATACTTTAGGTTACTGTAGCTTGTCGTCTTCCGCGTACAGGTAGCTCATTACTAGCTGACTCGTCGAAATGTGTTATGAACCTTAGACGTGGTTTGTCACTTAGAATGCCAGTGCTGCATTTGAAACGTTCCCATTTCTCGCCCGGACTAACCAAAACCTATCTCCACCAGCCACCTTACAGACCGGGGGTTGGGATGCCCGTACAGTATCATATCGAACCAGACAACACCATTTCGCCCAACAAACTCGAAACCAGGATATTTTTCCCAGCTAGGAAGACGGTGATCTACCCTGCACGCTCATCCCAAACCACCCATAACTCATCGTGACTGTTAATGACCTCTCACAAAACCGGCGATAGCAAAATACTCGTAGAGCGATCGTAATGTACTGTCAGCCATCACCCTGCAGATCGCTAGGAACAGGGATCCACAACCGGTGGTTCTTTGTTACCCTGCTTTGGCGAATTGGCTTTGCCTGAATACCATGCCCTGCTCGTCACCCTGCATTTGGGAGTGCGAACGCTCGGACACTGTCTATCATGGCGCTCCACACCGGGAAATTTCTGACGAATTAGGCGTGAGCAAAAGAGAAATAGGCTCTGTCTCAGGCGATCATTGAGGCAGTTGGCCGTCGGCGGAGCAGGCCCCTGCCCCGCACTAGACGACGTCAAGGTCATGGGGGGACGCTAGTGCTAAAGTTTCTTAGTTCTATTGTCGTGTTTGTACTCGAGTACGAGTAGAAACAAAGCCTGCATGTCTTTATTTTGTATTCAGCCCGTTGCACGAGTGCGTCTAACGGGCACATTGGCCAATTCTAGTTGCCCACAGTTGACAGCTACAGTATCCACCCTTCCAAAGACAAGACATGTCTGCCCTTTTGTCGCCCTGACCCTGTCTTGTGTTGATGACGAGTAGCGGTGAATGTGGGTGGGTCACTACGGTATTTGTTATACTTTAAGATTACCGTAGCCTATCACATCATACATTACGGCAGCGGTCTGGAGGAAGGCCTTTTAATGTGCATGCCGTAGGCCGCTGCGGTAGGTACCGCACACGAGAGTAGGGACTGGCACCAAGGTGTGTGCGGGGGGCTCGGATCCTCGAATGTAGGCTTGTTGGAGAAGCCGTTGGTAGGACGCTTTATGTCTCTACAGGATTATATTCTGACCGATCGGGTTTCTCCTCGAGTTTACACCTCGAGCATTCACTACCACAAACCTGCCCCCAACGGTAAGAAGTGAGAGGTGTGGAGTTATGTGGGTGTGGGTGCGGATGTGGGTATCTGCGTATGTGCGAATGTGTGCGAGTGTTTAGGCGTGTGTTTGAGTAAATGGATGAGTGATTGTGGCTTGTCTCTTAAGTCCGAAGGACCAATGGGATCCTCCTCTTGGTGCTATGAAAAAATGTACTTGAAACGGTGTAATATTCTCCGCTCCTTCGATTCAGCCTTCTAGACTTCCATGCCTGCGCACGAAACCCGTAAGAGAGGGTTGATGCGAGGAAGGGGGTGGGGCAAGATGTGAAAGTGAATAACTTATGGGCTTTATCGGGTTTGGGCGTACAGGATAACCACGGCTCCAAGAGTGTTTACACATGAACTAAAACTTGCTACTATCATGCAGTCTGTACGTTAATCAGAGAAGTCGCTGCCCGGGACTTGCTCGCTCCGGCGCTCTCCTCTCCAAAAACAGACCAGTGGTGGTGGGTGGTCCTGGTGGCATGCTCGCATTGAACACATTCCGTGTTTAGCGCTTCTCAACTGGGTGGTGCCGGCCATCCTACCAATGATCCCATATGCGAGCCTGAGCTCAATTGACACGATTACGAGAAAAACCTCGGAGCAATGACTTTGACAATATATTCCCGCAATCGGACTACCGGTAGTCTACTCGGGTGGGGGCTGTGGATCGACTTACTATAGTAGTAGTATTATAACCCCCGGTACTCCAAAATAATACTGCATCGCCGCTTGAGTTATTGATGTTATCACACCCGAAGACATCTACTGGCTAACTATCGGTTGTTTCGGGGAAACCGGGCCCACTCTCTCGGTATATACCGTGCGGGAGATGTCTCACTTATATTCGTAACAGTGCTTCCTGTCCGTTACACCTGGAGCATCGGAATGTTTATAGCCCCGTGCGGCGTTGGGCGTGCGGGCTTGCTGTAACCTATGATAGGATCGGGAATAAGGAGTAGCAGGGAAGCCGCACATGAGTCAGGTTTGCCCATATCATAAGTTGCTATGTGATATCGCACGGGTTTTCTCTGATATGATACACTTCAGTGCGAGTGCTTGTGCCTCCAGCGCGCGGTGCTATACCTTTACGGTGGTGTGATAACTCGGTGCTAACGTTTGCCCTAGGGGTTTGCTAGCTCAGAATATCATCGCCATATACCAGAGTGCCGTGCTACATTATTGATTTTTCCAAATAATCCATTAATACAGCCAGTGCAGTGCAATAATTCCTTTGACGGGGTTTCTGCAGGGGCCTAGACTGCAGAATATATCCCAGCAGTAGCATAGAAGGCAGGAAGATTACCATAACTTACCATATAACCCACCATATTATATAACGTATATGCTTTCTCTAATACCATTTAGTATCCCCCCACGCATGGCACCCTAAGGTGTAATAACCCTCTGCGACACCCTGGGTTTGCAATACAGCGCTGGATTGTGCCACGATATAACACTCATTTCGACCAAAATTGATTAACATATAGCAATTCCTTGCGAGATGTTTCTGCCCGGGCCAAGCATAGCCTACAGCATGATTGCCATCACAGCAGGTAAGAGGCCATTCCTCATACCATAGGACCAACCGCACAATATACCGCAGGTGGGCCTCACCTACAGCGTCGCTATCTTGAAACTTTACAGCGGTGCACATTAACGATCCCCTCTCCAGCCCCATCGTTGCGATATTTGTCCGGGGATCGACTCGCCAGCGCAGAGATGGTGCGGAACACCAAGTGAAGTTTATGATAGAATGCTATACGATGCCCTTCCCCACCAAAGCAAGCTTGTGACCCTCATCTAGCCCCTGCCCGCATCATCATCATTGCCATCATAGCCATCATCGAACCGATTTACCCAGCTAGTGACCTTCTAAGAGAACTTCGGCATCGGGCCCCGAGCGTGATGGCAATGCTCTGCGGCACAACGGCCGTCGCGGGAAAGTGCATATATGCATAGAGCCTGAATTTTTTTTCTTTTCTTTTTTTTCTCGCTAAGAAAAGAAAAGGGCGCGGTTACATACCGGATTGCCGTACGGTATGGAAAAGTGTAAGCAGGGTGATTCAGGCTTTAGAGGTCCGTCGATTATTGATCCCGATAGCCAGCGTAGCGTGTCGAAAGTTGGGATGGGAGGAGGTTGATGATGCCACATGTGTGGAGCGCAAGATGATGGGCTTACTGGTCGCCACCTTTAGTGCAGTTATCCTTTGATGTCTTGGCGCACGGGCCTTGGTTTGCCTGGTTTGGAGGAAAAGTGCAGCCTGAACCAAGGTGGTACACGTAGTTCTAAGTTCTAACTCAACTACCGCGTGATACGGAACTTGTAATACCTCTCTCCATAAAGTATGATAAACCAAAATTTGTTACTGCCGCATGGCTAACCCGGATGGTGAGGGTCAAGTGAGTGTTTATGTTTGTCAGTCTGATACCGGTACTTGCATGCAAACTAAGTTATGGTGGATAGGCTCGGATTTTGGATTTTGTTGATCAGCACCATAACTTACCTTTGGCGTAGTGGTTAGGCAACAATCTCCCTGTGAGGTCGTTTCGTCTTTTGGTTCCCGAATACTTCTAATGAGGTTGATAGGTGCCAAGCATACTTCCGTGCCGATCTTGGTTCGGCGCAGGCTTAGTGTCTATCTTTATTCTAACCACTTACTCCCTCGGGAAATTTAGATATGTAGGCTCTGCATTTCTGTAACGACGTTCGCACCACCAACGGTGCGAATTTGCATTATTACAGTCCTGAGATACTCTCCCTACATATGATACGCTACGCTTGCAGGTAGTTAAGCTAAGGTTTCGTTTCTTCTTCCGGTGAGTGGCGGGAGTGCTCCTATTGGTCAATTGATTACTGTGTCATTGAAAAGAAGGACGAGAGCGGATCGAGCCTGAGCGGTCTGAGGCACAGTACATGCGCACACACCGGTACTCGTACATTACCCTCTCATCAATCATGGCAGGATCAGAGTCTGGAAATCATTTCCAAGTGCAATTGATACCACGCCTGTCTCGTCTAGCAAGAGTAGGCTAAGCCTTACTGCATGCTGTGCCAAATCGGTATCCGGCGGCACTTGATTTGTCCCCGAATCATAGTCTAAATAAGATCGACGTTTCGATACCTGAGCTCATAAGCTGACTACGCGGCTTGCGCGTCTCCGCCAAGGAAAGCGGCTGCCGAATTTTGGTGAGCAAAGACGCGCGAGACCGTACGATACCGTAGATTAGAAATTCGAATAATAGAATAGAGCAGGGTGCTGTAGCGTTGGAGTTGCTTCCCCCGATAAGGCCCGATTTTTTTTTCGTTTTTTATATCTCAGAGGGGGTGCTGAGGAGCACTTTTTTTCTTTATTTTTAATTTTTTGCTCTGCTTTTCTCCCCTTTTCGAGGGGGGGTAGAGAGCACTCGACCACGTAACCCGCGGCTCAATTGTTTAAGTTTCTACGATAGTCAGATGGTGATGACAGTGATGACAATGACGATGATATCGTAGACAAACGCCACAACCCTCGGGTCAAAGTATTGTATTTCCCAGGCGGATATGATGCTGATCATATACCCTACTACCCGCAGCCTCGGTATGCCGAGATGGCAATTGACTCATTTCGAGCACTTTATTTGGGACGGCGGCAGCATTCGGCACTATCCGGGCTATCACATCACTCTTGCTTAATCTTATCCCCGCTCCTTACCCATATTGCCTAGGCGGAAGCAAATGGAAGAGTGGAGTGGAGTTATCCACAGCTCGCTACGGTACAATACTGCCCTGCGCTTTCCTGGCCACTTTTCTCCCGTCTGTGTGACACCGGGCATCTCTGCGGATGCAGTTCTGTAACCCTCCTCAGTGGGGTGGGCGTACTCAAGCCGCCGGATTGAAGTTGCTCCCGTTTTAGTGGTGACGGACCAAAAAAAACCCGGCCAAATACGGGCGACATGAGTAAGTTGAGGCTCTTTTAAGTGACGCTTTTACCGTGACTATCCTGCATGAGGAATTCATCCTGTTTTCCTTTCCTGTATCGTACTTTTACTCGAGGGGCGGTCGACTGGATCTCGTTGTCCCGCTTATTTTACCTCGCTTTCCCTGTATAACCAGGGGCCCCCGTGCCCCGTTCTTACCCCCCCCATTGGACATTCTGCCCGAGTGCATTCATGTACGGTACAGTACAAGTACGAGTAGAATTTCTGGAGGATTCGCGGAGCCGCAATTTATTTTTACTGATTACTAGCCCAAGGAGATACAGTGCCGGTAGTACAGCACCACAAATAGTGGTGCGACTAAGATGACGGGACCGGCGTGTCGTCCCCGCCGGCATATGAAATTGAGGTGAGGTGCTCGGGAAATTGATTAAAAACTGCTCCAACAATTGTAGTGTTGACTTTTGTTGGCACTACCGAGGAATAACTTACTCGAGTAAGTTATTAAAGTAGAATCAGGGATGGTGTGGAAAAGACATCGAACGCCCTGTCGATCGCGGATTAGCAGGTATTCCAAAAAAGTTGTTGTTTCAGTGATGCAACATCCTCAGCTGCCATGGTACAGGAGGAAGCATTGCATTATCATGCGATTGACAAATTGATTTGATGTGGTAATAGATTCTTTTTTTTTGAGGCTCAACTAGCTGGCACACTGTCACTACGGGAGAAATACCGATGGAATACAGTACTCGTACAGCAATTTTTTACTTAGCCGCGGCAATGAAAAAAATAAAAAAGAGCTTTCCACGAGTCCTCCTAGAGTAATTTATTACCCAGCCGTAGGTATCCCCGCATAACATCTCCAGCCAGCTACCGTATCAGATATCACAATTACTGAGGTACGAATGTGTTGGTCGTTGCAAATTGTCCCCTAAAGAAAAAGCACTCTCGATAAGTACTGTACAGTACTTGCAGAGTAATCAGCTATCTGACTGTAGATATTTCCACATTACTTCCCCGCTACAGGTAGTTGATGAATACCGCGGTGAGAATCATTTCATTATCCCTTGATCTGTGCGTAGGCCTCGCAGCTTTTTAGGACAATTGATGGCCTTAGGCCAGCCTAAGATTTTTATCAAAGATAGTATTGGTCGGGGAGCTCTTGCTGTTATATGACTAATAGGAAACATCCACATGCTTGTTGCACTTGAACTATTCATAATTATGATATATTCAAGAGAGTTGCGGAGCGACAAACATAGATGAAGGGATTATGTAGGTGGGGCCGGAGCCGGGCACAGTATGGTACTGCTCTCTCCAGGCTGAGAATTGGAAGACCCCAGGATGGGGCAACCGGACTTTTGGTTTACCTCTGGGGGAAATTGGGGCAAACTGTACTTGTCCGTTTGCCCTCTTAGTGGGTTTGTATGACAGTTAGCTATTCCAAAAATGGTGCCAGCTCTTGAGGCGGAGACGCGAGTACCTACAGGGCCATAACGAAAGAAAAAACGCCCCGCCAGAAACGCCTCTTGGGTTCAGTTGGCCTCACCGTAACTTGATAGCCTTATCCCATCCAATCCCGAGAGCATGTACTGTACTCGAGTACAGCGCCTGTCGGTCAGTCAATTCCCGCCCTTCGTATCTCCTTCCTCCCACTCTATCCATGTTTCTAATTATCCAAGCTGGGATGGACCGGCGGAACTGAACTGACCGACGGGATTTCCTCTCTGTAAGTTTCATATTTCTGCTAGTTTAATTCACCGATATTTTCCAACTCTGATGAAGCCTTAAAAAATAAAATAAAAGGAATCTGTTATGATGCAGTCAAACTTGTTATCTGATGGTGAAAGCTTTCCTCTTGTGGAAGTAGTGCCGGGAGTGCAGGCCAACTTGCATAGATAATACAGTATCGTGCATGAATGACCACGAATCCGCCCAAGTCAACCCACAACATATACTCGAGTACCGACACCGACTTTAAGGGTACATCTACTTTTAAGGGCATATGTACTTTTAAGGATACATGCACTGTACGGTACCCACACCGCAGTGTACTTGCATCTAGCATGAAGCATCTGAAAATGCGAGAAATAGTCGCGTGGTTATGAGACAGAAGCCCTTATTTCCAGATACTTATAGCGGGATACAAGTATTGTACCATGCTGTACTTGCCCGTTCCAAAAGTACCCAGAAAGCTTGGCGTTTCCTAGGCCGAAATCATGCTAAGTTTTCCGAATACTTTTGCAACGGGCAAGTACATACCACAGTTAAAATTAAAAAGCGCCTCTATCCCCCGGCCCGTTAGACCACGTATGAGAATACCTACGTCCCACTGTACAAGTGATCCTAGCTTCAAACTACTTGTGTCTATCTCCTCCATGCAATCTGTCAGACCTATACCCTCCCCCCCGTGACAAACTAAGCCTCAGCCGATCGATCAATCAATTTGCAGAATAAAATAAAAAAACGTAATTACCATAATCACGCAGCGATAACGGTCTGGGGGGGAGGGCAAGTGTGATGAACGTCTTATCGTTTCACGCACTCCCAATGTTGGGGCTTCACCATTCGAGCATGATAGACAGGTAAGGTTGGCGGCAGGCTTATCGATAGGAATGTTTTTTCTCGCATATGCACCCCTGTTCAACAATGCTGTGCCCCCCCTCTCGATTGCTGTGGTTTTCCAGGAATCTATCCTTGTACCACCCTGGGTTGCATGGGTGAGGGCATAGAAGGAATTATGGAAGGAGGAGCGCCGTCTGAAGGAAGGCGTTGTAGGGGGGGAAGGACAGGGTGGTTGAGGCTCTGCGGATAACGCAGATTTGGTTGGTTGGTTGGCTCGTAGGGGTGGGGGGAGAATGCAGATTCGATTCTAATGCAGATGTTGGTGAGAGATAGGTTGTTGTGGGGTAAAAAAGCAAAAAAGCAACTTCTATCATCGATTCGTGAAACGGTGAAGGAGGGGAAAAGATGCTTTTTCGCCCTTGCACGGCGATGGTGATATGGACACCGTACTAATATGTTGAGGCGACTCTATTAGCCTGCCCTGGACTTGGTGTATACCCATCAATGTATTGTACCGTACTTGGAACCCCAGGAACTTTTTTACAATAATGACCCTACGACAGAATAGCTATGATACGAGATTCATCTCATCCTACATCCTGTACAAAACCAACAAACAGTGACCAATCTCCCTCCTCCTTCCTCCGGGAGCTTCGGCTACTCTGTTATTCCCCAAAACACACATCTTAAAAATTTCTCAAACCATCGAGCTTTCCATCGAGACTCTGTGCACTGTAGTGGGCTACTTATATTATGTCGTGTCGTACTGCATCACTCTTCGCAATATGAAACGCTAGGAGTCTGTGCGAATGCACCCCGCCGTGGGTGGGATCTGTTCCGTGCGCAGTAAAATTTGGTAGAACAACCATTGGACTACGAGTGCAGTAATTGGTTGTTTATTGTAGCTTGAAGAGAAAAAATTTTCGCGCAAAAGGTTCTGCTGTGAGTTATTGGTTTATTCTGGCATGGCGCGGTGGGAGAACTGTGGATGCAGGATGACCGATGATCTTTGACTACTACAGTGCGGTTGCTCCTGTCGCGTTTCAAGTATTAGCCTTCAGCCTCTGCCTTCTCATGTCCGGGGGGGGGGGAAGAGAAACGTGGATGACCATAGACTAGATTTAGAGTGTGTGATAGTCCTCAGCTCTTCTATGGCACTTCGATCATTGCTCGGGCGCTTTCGGCTGGCGATAAGTGCCGTGTTTGAAGCTGTCCTAGGCGCAGGGCGGGCGCCGTTGGTCATTTCTCGAATTTCCCACCACTTCGATCACTACCGGTATAACTTGAGTAATTTACAGAGGAAAGTGGATACTGAATTATACTAGAGTATCGCAGCGTAAGGTGGTTTATAGAAAGTGCACTTGCCATCTCGTAGGTTGTTTGTGGCATGTAGATTTATTGGTGAGCCCCAACGCTTAGATTAGAATCTGGGGCAGCCCTCTGGAAAAAGTTTGGCTCATACTCGTACTTGTAGGATGGACAACGTATGCGTTGTCAGGATGAGGGCATGTTTCAGCATCAAATCTAATTCGCTCTCGGTGGCATCAAATTTAAAGATACATTCCAAATACCACTTTCCGGGTGTGTGATACATGAAGCGAGAAGATAGTACTGGGAGCAATATTTAATTGGCGACTCTAGGGATGTTATTCGCTCTTAGAGGTCAGTGCGGGAATAACCCCAAGAAACTGGCGGGCTAGGATGGCGCAGCTATGCACAGATTTGATGTCGAATACATATTGACCGCGATGTTGAGAAGCCCTGTAAATGTGCTGAGCGCACATTTAACTTTGATTCAATATCTGGGAGGTTGAAAGTTCTCGGTACAAGAACTAGTACACGGCGTACTTCATAAAAAGAGGGGGTATCGTGCTTGTTGTAAACCAGAAGGTATACCCCGGCCGGCAACCCGAAATCGATTCCGTGTTTGAATCCTATAGGTTGGACACGTTTGTAGGGTAAATTATCATTGGACGTAATCGGAGTAAATTATCGTGCCAAACAAAAGGAACGGATAGATGGATGTCTTGGCTTGGGGGCCGATTTGTTGTGGTGAGCAGAAGTTACTCCTCTCTCGGGCCCGAGATAGCCAGCCAACCAGTGATTTCCCCTACCGTATGGCCTCATCTGAATCCGATGTTATCATACATTCCGATATCGCATTACCGGATGTTTTACCGTACTCGTATGGCATATCCGGAAGAGCGGATAATCACGGCAGACTAGGGTAGCTTTACCGTCGCTGGGTGCTTGCACTGGAGCGATCGAAGCGGAGGTTACGGTAATCTCCGCGAATGAAGTACCGGTATACCGGCACATCGTGGCTCGATCACATGCTTTTTCTCGTTCTCAATACCGGTGTGATACTTGAGAAATACTATTCAGACAAAAGTCCTCTGCCTCCACGTTTCGGAAACCAACAAATTTCCCTTTCTCCGGAGGAACTCTCCAGATAAGCTAAGGCCAACCATTGCTAACGGTTACCAATAACAACCCCCCTTGAATTGAAACCCGCACAATTCCCGCCGCCGTTAGCAGGTGGTGACATTGTATCATACTACGCTAGCATACGGTGACTTAACCCCATTGGTACGGTTCCTCCCACTAAAGCCAGATGCCTATCCTACCCCCGGCGCAATTGTCACGGGGGAGGCTAGGATTCGGCAGAGATTTGGAGATATCTGCTATGTACAGTTCTCTCAGGCTCGAATTGACTTGTCACGTTGCCGGTATTGGGTTTGTATTTGGAAATTAGCCCTGGGAAGAATTCTTTCGCCCTATTGGTGGGATTGAGAATTGCTTTTTCACATTTCCTTGCTGGAAACGCCAGCGCTCTTTATGTGTTTATGTTTATGCTTATAGTTTTTTTTTTTTTTGAATAGCATGCCCTAAGCCTCAAGCACAACTGTGAGAGAGCCAGATACATACCTGTGGCCGTGATGGAATCGGGCACGGGGGGTGTGCGCTGTACTTTTGGTCAGCTGAATCGGAGGCGCGAGGCCGGGGTGGAATTCCCATATATATTTTTTATAGTATGCTAACCTAACCCCCTAATGTCGTGTTTTGGTCGCGGCAATCGCCACCCTCCATGTGATCGATGATGACGTCGGGGGGTTCTAGGAGCATACCTACCGGTATTAATAAATCAGAAAACACCAGTCTAACACGGTCTACAATACCGGTACCGGTACAGTAGTAGTTGAGTCTTGTCAATCGTCGAATCAAAAGAGCCCAACTCTTGGGACTCTCTGGATCGGGGTGCGGTTGTATGAGCTCTGCTTTTAGGCGTTCTAGTTTGCTCGGCTCATCCTGAAATGGTTTTTTTTCCCCTCAAGCTTTTATTGGTGGTCGGGCAAACATTACCCTTTGCTAGATTGTTAGGGCGGGGGGATACCGTAGTCTGCTCTTTCGTTAGCCCTGGCGTGCGGTGCGTGTTTCATTTCGGAGTAAGGGAAAAAGAGACTTTGCCGACGACGGCATTCTCTACGAATACCAGTAGGACAGGGCTGTCATTTCAGAAATATGGGTGTTCTAGATTTCGGGTCTCCTCTCGCTCTTGCCTATACGACGCCGGGGCCGCCTTTGGTGTTCTCCAGCCAGCTGGCCTGCGGCATTCCATCTTCATGATTGGACATAGTTGTTTACTTGACCCACTCCCGACCGCTATTTGTGAGCTCCCGCCTCGCTCGTTTTCGCTGTGAAACTAGCAATTCAATGGCTTGTTTCGTGAGGCGGAATTTTATGCATACAGTACTCGAGTACAGTACATCTTCATGACTATCGGTATGTTGCTTTTCTTTTTTCATTCTTCCTCTCTAAGCCCTGTCATCCGCCATCATCCTTTCATCCGACCGTGTCTACTAGAATCATCGTTTCGTACTAAAGTTCACTTTGGGATCAGATTTACGCCTCATAATACCGGTATTATGGTTTATATCTCTTCCCGAGATTTATAATCCGTGGTGGTGTGTTCCTTGATCTTCAGGGACAAATGGGATGTTCCGCCAAGAACATCCCAGCTTCCTCATTAGGCTTCGGCTGCTTGGATTTGAGACTTGATCGGAAACCAGAGGATCTTATCAGAGAACCTGCGGGGGGGGTGTCCTTATTTCCCCGTAAAATCGTCTCGAGCGGGTTCTATTAATTGGCCGCCGGTCACAGGGCTCATTTGGCGAGTGGATCATGGTATTGGGATGCGAATTATCACGGGGCTAATTAACCGCTGGTGCTCTGAAATATCCAATCCTGCCTACCCGAGCCCCGCTGAGGAGACCGGTACTGTCGGTCATAGCTTGGGTCGCTCCGGCCTGCTCTCACCTTCAGCGCGGGTAGATATCATATCTCTCGTGTTACAGTCGCTTGAGTCATCCGCTGCTGGTGTGCTAAAACTGGTACCGAGCTTACTCAGACCAGATGGCCCATGCACGCCTGCAACTCCAAGACCGGACTGTGCCCGGAGGATAGGAATTTCTTCTTGAGTTTTTGACAGCTCTTCGATTAACTACTGCTTCTGGAACTATGTCTCTCCGGGCGCCTCAAATTGGCTGAAGATTTGGTCTTAGGGCTGAGTGGTTATTTGGGTTTTGTGCTAAATTAAGACCAGCCACAGGCGTTAGTATCGTAATATTTATGCTATCGCATGTGGTGTACTGGGTTTGGGACGCCCATAGGGCTTTCGTGATGCACAAGCCCTGGAGGCTGCCGGTGAGGAACGTAGGGGATGGCTGATAGGGAGCTAAACTCTCGCGGCTATTGTGCTGGCCGGATGCCGTGGGGATTCTGGCAATCCGCCATTAGATTATCAGCGGGAGCCGGCTCGCCAGCCAGCTCTAAGTTTAGTTTAGTCTGACGGGTGAAGATAATTGTCAATACCGGGTAAAGGGATCCAATACACCCAGTGAGCTGACCCTATACCATGCCAGGAAAACTCTAATCTTTCCCAGCAGCCTTCCCTCTGACTCCAGTGATTGTAGGGCTGGCGGAGAGCCCCGGATTTCAAGTGTTTCCACCGCAGATGGTATTTGGTGGTGGCAAACACTAAATCTAGTAGGGCTGTCCATTCTCTCCTCTTTTCCTTGTTATCTCTACTATGCTAACAGATGACTAATCTGGTAAAAATGAAATTCTAGGTATAGTTAACATGAGGCGGTTACAGATATTAAGTTATGACGAACCCTCAGCTGTATACCTTGGGGTGATAAATGTGCTGCAGTACCCGGGCATCTAAAAGCTAATTTTAAACGTAACTGTTTAAGCGTAACTGGTGTGGTAGGAATTCTCTGGAAGATCTGTTTCTATCGGACACGGCGCGAGAGGGGTCCCCTGGTCTGGGGTGCAGTCCTTACCTGGGAAGATAAGGTGAGGTCCCCAATGAACTAATTAGGGGGTGCGGGAGCGGCCGGATCCGTGATCTCCATCCATACCACAGCAATAATATCTAGCGCTATAGCTGATAGAAAGGTTAATTGAATTTGGAATTTCAGGGGAAGTGATGGCTTTGCCGCCTTTAATGAAAGGGAGAACGCATGTACGAGAGCCCAAATAAATATCTATAAATATCCACAGTAAGTTGCAGGAAATGATTACCGCCGTCTCCCCATGGAAGTAAGGAAAATCATCTTAACATATCAGGTCTAACCTAGCGGGTTCTGTGATATCGCCCAAGAAACCTGACATTTAGAGGACTTCACGCGACATGTATTTATGGAGCAATTTTACTAGTCTGCTGTTATGTGCACCTTGGCTATTTTTGACGGTGCGGGGCATAACTTATATCTTAACTTTTAGTTACTGCTCCTCTTTCTGGTTTAGGCGGACTATGTAGGGCGGTTGGCTGGGAGGACTGGCTTCTGAAAAGTCAAAAGATAGGTTTGAACCAGCTACTGTGATGCCCTATCTATTATACCACCTTCTAGTGCCTAAGCCATGAATTCTATAGCTTGGATCAATCTGTGCTAGGTAAGAAGGAACTCACTAGAACGAGAGGTTGGGAGTTCCTTTTAGTATCTGAAGCTTCGGTATCCTGTCTAGAGTAAATACCTCATTCTACTTGAATTATGAAATATACCTCCCCTTGGTATCTCTCGTGATAGGAGGTGATCTAAAAATACCCCCGTTTCCCATCCCCTCGCCCCGTCTCCATATATGAAGCATCCGTAATGTGCTTGATTCACAAAGTATCACTCGATTCTATATAGAGGTCAAACTGGAGGCGTACGATATTATATTATGCGGCACCATACAGTAACTTACTGTAGAGTTACTAGAAGTTGTTACTTGCCTAGTGGTAACAGTCGAAGATACTTCTAGAAGAATTGGAGAGGTAAAACTGAGACCCGAGGGGGAAGATAAGGACTATGGGACTGAGAAGTAAAGAACTAGTTGAGGCATTAGGGCTAACGGCGATCTACATTGAGATGAGACCGGCCGTAAATCCTCAAGGAGAATATGTAGCTACCCGGAATCAAAAGCTTTCAGGCAAAATGCTATTTGCCGGTATTGAACCTGACGGCTGGACGCAGAATAGTAACAATTGCGTACGACACGGTAACATGCCGTATTATTGAACACTGGTTCAGTGGCTTCAAAGTATTTGTTCTAACGTTTGAACTGAGCCTAGAGGACATATGAGGAGGGCTATGTGCTCCGGATTGATCCATGGGACTCATATTTTAAATCTTCTAATTGGTTTTAGAGCCCGTTTGGTCAAGTCAGGAAAGGGGCATTCAATTCGCTTTCATAGTTGGAGGCTGGGCGAGGACTACGGCTGGAGAATTGTGGATCTTGTTGGAAAAAATAAGTGGTCTCTTATTACAGTAGTTATAAAAATGGGATAGTAGTACGATATTGTGGGATTTGAGTTGGTGAATGCCGCTGGGTATGGTAGGCCGGGCAAAGTTCGAACGATTTGTATGGTGGGCGATTCCGGTTAGTCTGGGTTAGTTTATCTTCCATTAATGAGGTTACGAAATCCATAGTGCAGAACGCGGGAAAGTCGCTCATTTAATATAATAAGGTAGCAGTGAAGGGTATAGTAGAACAAATGAAGAGGATAGTTTGTTTAAAATAGATTTTGATACTGTAACTTAAACAGTCCATTTCGCAGTGATATTAAACTAATATATCGTACTCAATGGAGCAACGGTAAGTACGGCAGATATATCTGTCAACAAACAGCTACCCACCCCACCGGAATTATTCACAGCCACCCCACGAATTCTGGGTGACTGTGGTACCGCATTTTCTGGTGAAACTGGTCCTCGCGCTAAGGGGTCAGAATCGGGTGTGAGTTAGGATTTCTCACAAAGTAACCCTTCCTGGTTAGTTATTCCCTTGAAATAGAGGACAAACATCCTCTAAACATCCACAATATACACAACTGTTCCCAATATACTAGTTCATTCGTCTTGAAAGTAGAGTGATGGTCTATGGACCATTGTCTATCATTTTTTTGGATAAGCAATTGGATGAACAGACACTGTATGCCCAACAGCAGAAGGCCCAGACAGACTATGAGCTGAGGCATTCCACTAGTACCTGAGGTAGTATGCTCTGGTCATTCTGATCAGCCCCCCCCCCCACTCCTCTGCCTTACTTTATATCATGAGACTAATATGTAACATACCTCTCACGACAGCGCACCACTTTTGTTATCATTACTCAGAATGTAAATCTTGATTGCCAGCCTCATTTACTTCGGCTCCCCATATCTATTTCCCTTCCATGGGGGCTTCACCATCCTCTGTGTTGGGAATATGGTTACTAAGGTCTGGCCTTTTTTTTTCCTTTATTTTCCTTTTTAGAGGGGCTGAATAACTTATCTTTACTATGTACATCTTTCTCTCATTTTCCTGGAAGGAAATTTTGGACTATCATACCTAGTGCGCGGGTCCACTATTTGAGATCCCGTGGTTGGGAGCGTTCACTGACTAACCCGGTATCTAGGTACGACATGATACTTCGTTGTTCGGACTGAGCAATTATCAAGATCATGTATGGATTACCCACCCAAAGTTGAAAATTAAGGGCCAATTACATAGTTAGACTCCTAGCTTAGCTTATTGTACAAGCTGGGCAGTACCTCTCGGCCCCCTTTTCGTTTGTATTGGGTTATCTATCATGTCAAACCCGTAACCCGGTCAGATCCCCCCATGCTTCTTCTTCTAGCCCCACGCGACCACCAGAAGCCTACCCTATTAAAAGGCCTCCTACCACACAGTGCTACCGCCTTACCTCCCCTAGATCTAGACCACAGTCCTACCACCGTGCCACCTTCATTAGAGATGAGTGGTCATGGAACATCACTCGAAATTTATCACCGACATCCTTGGGGCCGAAACCTCACCCGGGTCCTGCTGAAGATCCAGTATGCATGCACGATGCAGCCACCGACCGTGGCCAGACTCTTGCTTATATCTTATACCCCCTGTGATGGTTATCGGGGGAGTATCGATTAACGACTTTGGAAGGTATCATCCATTCTCATCATAATTTTCAGGCATAAGACTCCAAAAAGATAACGGTATGAAATAATGTTACCGTCATTATACCGATTAAGTTTCCAAAGCAGGACTATTGAGCTCCTCCGATAGCTGCTCAACTAGTTTCGCCGCACCTAGCACACTTATTCGACACCCAACTGCGATCAAAAAAAATCTCAGTTCAGACTGCTTGTGCTTTATTGTACACGCATGAGCTCGGAGAATGAGAAACTGGTTGGCGGGTGGCAAAACCTTACCAGGGAAATATTCTGGAAGTATCATGCCAGGGCCGCTGCAGGCCTTGGTCCCCTCTTCAAGTTGCGAGCACACCCCCTTTTTCCCATCCGGAAACTCCTTTATTATTCATTTCACTCCACCACGTTTTCCCTCTCTTCACACCAAATGTCCCTCCTCAACTTTCCAAACGAACTCCTCTTGCTAGTAGCAGAAGACTTAGCCCCCAAGGATCTAAAACGCTTCCTAGAGACCAACAGCAACCTAGCAGCCCTCTTCACCCCCCTCCTACACAAGCACGCCCTCCATGACAAGACAGTCCTCCTCTGGGCCGCCGCAAATGGCCAAGACCCCCTCGTCAAACTCCTCCTGGAGAAAGGCACAGAGGTAAATCTTCAGGCGGGCCACTTACTGCGCACCCCACTGCACGAAGCCTGCCACAGCGGGCACGAGAGCACAGTAAACCTCCTCTTATCCGCCGGAGCCGACGTCTCGATCCCAAGCATCCACGGCGACACGCCCCTCCACCTCTCCACAGCGCACGCCAAAATTGTCGAAGCGCTGCTCGACCACGGGGCGAAAATCAACGCCCAGAGCTTCTATTGGAACGAGACGGCCCTGCACAAAGCCATTGATGCTGGCGCCGAAGAAACAGTCGAGCTGCTGCTTCGCCGGGGAGCGAGGATCGATCTCCGCGGCTACTACGACATGACCGTTCTACACCTCGCCGCTGTCAGCCGGAGCAGGCGCATTCTGGAGTTGCTCTTGGCGAGTGGCGCGGATGGGTTTGTGGAGGAGAGGGATATGGAGGGTGAGACGCCACTCCATAGGGCTATTCGACATGGCTTTCGAGACATGGTTGCTCTGCTCCTCGACCGCGGAGCGGACCTCTCCGCCCAGAATTATATTGGAGTTATGGCGCGGCATATGCGACAGGATAGGGTTCAGGGGAGGGAGGATATTGAGGAGCTGTTGGTTAGGGCCGTGAGGAGGAGAGGTGAGGGGGTGTATTAGTTGGGTTTTAGCGCCAAGGATCCCGTTTTTATTTTTTTCCACTCTGCAGACGTAATACACGTGCATAAGCCTTGGAGTTTAGGTAGTTTTTTCTTTCTTCACTGGAGCTTTCAACCAAAAAGAGGTCAATAAAAGCATAGACATAACATTTCCCAACCCTCCAAGTGACCCCTAATGAATAATCGCACTCCCTTTCCAATGACCCCTGACTAGCTAAAAATAAAGAGATACAACTTCACCAGGTAACCACACACACTCACTCGAGAAGCGTACAGGCGTAGTCAGATTCTAGAACATTTGTACATCCATTCAAGCCAATTCTCTACCTATCCAAAGAACCTCGTATCATAGCAAAAGCTTTTGCGGGGAAAAAACCCCCCCCCAACAAAAAACCCCATAGTGAATCCAAACCCGTCTCTCATCTTTAACGACTCACGCTATGCATGCAGCCTACATAGGTAACCACAACACGAGTGACACTTTATGACCCAACGTGCTGATCCTCCTCTACTCTATACCACATTCATTGCTTCCGCACACGCAATTCCCCAACGGACATATGAAAAAAATGATAAAATAATCCCACCCCCCCCCACTCGTCAAGTTAACTACTCGGCAGCCTCCCAGGCACCCCCACCCGACAGATTGATGAGTTTTGTATGAAGTGAAAGTTTTTTATATGAAGAGATGAGGGGCGATCAGTTCAGTTGCCACAGTTCATCCAAGAAAATCACTAGAAAGTTTCTTATTTGAGTTTAACTGGATGAGGGGACGTCTATCTTATCATATCATATATCATATCACATCGTACCCACCAAGCCCTAGTCAATTCGTAATCTACAATAGTTAACTCAATAACGGATATCTAGACACGTACAATAACCAAGAACCTCGGCCCGTCGGCCCTAGCTAGTAAGTAGTATATAAGTATGTCAATTTCCCACCGCCCGCACTCATGTTTCATTTGCAAAAAAAAGGTGCGAGAAAATGATGAGGGAGGGACAAAAAGGGATTAGAATTTAATAGTTTCAGGGTGTTTTTGGAGGGGTTTTTTAATGTAAGGTATGCAGCAACCAGACACAGCGAGAGCAGCAATAGAAGGGAGATAAGGAAAGTACATCGCCCATAGCGAAATTTAATGACTTCCTTCTTTTCGAGAGCAAGATCACAAATAAGTGCCAATGCCATACGGAGCAAGAAGAATCCCAAACCTGAAGAAGGATCAAAAACCAGAATGAGAAATGGATGAAGAGAGGAAAAAAGGCTACAGCAAGCAAGCAAGACACTAAACAGATACCCTCGCACCAATCCATGTAATGTAATGTAACGTAAGTCTGCCAAAAGGCAGAGATGGAGTTTATGAATTAGGAGAATAAAAGAATGAAATAAAATGCGAATCACACAGAAAAGCCCTCCCCCTCACTTCAACAAAAAGAGAGCCTTTTTTTCCTTTTAGGAGAGACTAGGCTACCAGAAACCCCCCTTCCTGCCTTCACCAGATGCCATTTCCGGATTCTCAGAGATCCAACGTTCAATGTACTTCCTCACAACACCCTTCCTGTCCGCCTTGACCTGGGCTTCCGACGTACTGGTATAGAGTACTAGCTCTGCGTCGTACTTTGCCGCGACAGACTCATAGTTCAAACTCAAGTACACCATCACAGCGTTAACAAACTCCTCCGTGACTTCGGCATCGTTATCGCCCTTCCGCCGAGGAGGGAGAGATGCGACGGTATATCCGGGAGAAGGGGCCATAGGACTGTAGATCGCGCGAGAGAGAGTTGTTCTCGGGCCCCCGAGGAATTGCTTGCTTGAGACGGAAGATGGGAGAGAATCTGGCGGAGTTGGAAGCTGGGCGTTCATGTTCGTAGTGTTGATATTGAGGGGCGTGGGGCCATCAAGTTCGTCGGTCGGAATGCGAGAGATGCTGAATCCACCACGCTCCCCAGCCTGTTCCTCCTTCGTTCCCCAGGGAACCGTAAATTTTCCACGTACAGGAGAATGGCAGATAGGATAGTCATCTACGGTGTTTCCGTCAGAAGCCTGCCTCGGTTGGGGATGTTTGATCTCCAATACGCCATCTGTGATTGCGGAGGTGAGCTTAGGACGGGCAGTTTCGGATCTCTCGTTTCTAATCCCGCTGCCGTCCGTTGCAACCTTGGGTCTTTTATCCCCACTTCCCTTATCCTCGGTAACAACCGGAAAGGGGCATTCTACTTCCTCTTTCGCACGTTCGCGCTTGATCCCTGCACTCCCGACAGCCCCCTCTTTTCCGAGGCCAATATATGGGCCAAATTCGTCCCCCCCAGAACCCCGCTTGACAGCCTTGGCACCCACGGTTTTGTTCAACTTATTAGAGATCTCCCACGCAGAACTGGCTGCAGATGAAGTAGGTGAAGTGCTAAGACTAGGGCATCTAGATTGTTCCGGGCTACCCGCTGGGCTCGGAGGTACTGAGTCGACAGGCTCGTGGAGATGCGAAAAGTGGTCATTAGGACGAGCCCAAACCTTCTTCACAAGGCGCCTCTCCCTTTCCCGGTCTCTCACAAAAGCATCCGATGTAGGGTACAAGCCTGGAGTGTTGGGCTTGGTGGTACTACTTCTTCGCAAATAATGGTGACCACTGTGGCTGGAAAGTGCCACGGGCTGCGGAGTATTTTGCGCCTCGACCTCCAGGTGCATTTCTGGCTGAGGCACCCGAACGCGATTGGATCGCCGAGAAGTCTCAATAGGCTGAGGAATTAAGGGTCGCGCAGCGATAGGCCTGTAAGAGCGTTTTGTAGTCTCGTAAGGCTGAGGGACAATACTCGGCCCGAAGAAAGAGGTCGTCGGGGTTGGTGGATCCCGTTCGGCTCTCTGTACAGGAGCTGCCGTTGGCCGGTTAGACCTCCTAGTAGTTTCTTCCGGCTGGTGTAGAGCGGACTCCTGTGACTTCCGGGGGCGATGGGATCTCCGGGAAGATTCTATCGGCTCTGGCAGTGCCTCTGTGGAAACGGGCTTGGTATCATTATTTCCGTCCAAACTTCCACCACTTCCTCTGCTCCCCTGAGGGATCTTTCTATTGCTCCTCCGCACAGTTTCAATCGGCTGAGGAAGTCCCATCCAAACACTCTCTTCACTGGCTACCTTCAGCTTTTCGGGACGCCTGTTGCTTCTGCGAGTGGTCTCGATTGGCTGAGGAAGGAATGGGTGGGATGGCGCATAACTGGTGTTGTTCTCTGGAAGGTTGGGTCTATGGTTGGCATTTGGACGATTACTCCTCTGCGCCGTTTCCTGTGGTAAAGGAATAGGCAAAAACACCTTCCCTCTCCGACCAGATGGTCTAACCCGTTGTTCTCCCTGGTTATTTCTAACTTCACCAGCCTTCTTAGAATGTGCTGCCAGCCTCTTTCTTCTGGCTTCTTCATCCTCCTTCCTCTTCTTCTCCGCTTCCTCGTCTGCCCTCTTCTGCTCTTCCGTCCTTGTATCTTTGGGAAAATTCCTCTGCATGACATAGTCATTGGCATTCAGGCAAGCGGCGCTCGGTATGGCCTCTGGTTTCCTAGAGAGCTTAGTCCGGATGGTTGGCTCGATCCTCGGTGGTGGAGGAGCTGGCACGGGGAACCCCGAAACAGATCCCAACCACATAATCTCATCTAAGCTCTTATTTACTTTGGGCTGATACAATTGTGCCCTTCCATCATCAATGCTATTGTTTTTGCTCCCAGAAAAACTATTTTTCTTGGAGTGAGAAACAGAAGTAGCGCCGACAGTAGGAATCTGGGGAGGTGTGCCAGGCTGGTTCTTTGGTGCCTTAGATCGAAAGTGCGGCTCACCAGCCGTCGGAGGCGGTTTCCAGACGGAAATCTCTTCAGTAGCTTTTGGAGCCTGTGGGAAAAATGGAGAAAAGTAGGAAGGCGCCTCTTTCGGAATCTGCTGCTTCGGAACAGCGTTTTGTAGCGGGTTTAGAGGCATCCCGACTGGTTGCGCGTTTGTATACTGTAGATCGGATGCGAGGTGAAAGTTTATTAGAGTACTCGTGCGATCGGTTTGCGATGAAAAAAAATTTGTTCTTGTTTTTCTCTGGTCTGAAAAGCCTAGCGTTGAAGGTTAAACTCCGTGGAGCTTTTCAGCTAGCCGCCGACCGAAACCAGTGGGAGGAGCTCTAGTACTTGTAATAAGTCAGAGCAAATCCGGGGTAGAAGGCAGGGTTTGTGTCAAAAATGGGATCTGCTGGGATACTAACAGAAGAATGTCCCTGCCAACCACACCGGCAACACGTCAGAAAGAAATCAAAAACTAAAATTGAGTATTTTGAATAATGTAAAAAAAGAATTAAACTAGGTGGGGTAAATGCTTTGGCGAAAATAATTTGTCGAAATTTTAAGACGTAAAAAAAAAATTCTTCAAACAAAAACAATTTTCAGGGCGAACCTACCTGTTCAGTCACCAGCAAAACGTCTCTCCGATTAGGCACACAAATGACGCTGGTCAGAAAAGGGTGTGTCCCAGTTTCTTGTAAGAATTTCCTTGCGGGGCAGATGACCGTCCGTCGGCAGGGATGCTCAATTGTCCCGCCGAAGATCCAGAAGGAATGCGACAAGGGCCAAATAACGAAAGAGTTTAGCTTTGTCAGCCTTGCAAATAGGGCTAAGGGCAAGTAAGCTGTGGGGGGCTCTGCACTTGCTTTTTTTGAGTGCTGTTGCCCTTGTAGAAAGAAAACACCAAGAAAGAAAGAAAAAAAGATTAACGTAGAAGCTGAATTGGAACTCGGATTCGATGCGAGAAATTTCTTGGTAGAGGAATGAAGGATGTACCGGCAGTAGAGATCGAGAAAAAGAGGGAGATCCGGTTTTTCCTTCAACTAGTCAAGACAGGAAAATCCCGATGTTACTTGAGTATCCTGGAAACGTCGGGAGAGGGGGTAAGGGAAAACCCTAATTCTTCCGTAGGTTTTATCGGTTCTTATCCGACAGACACGGTTGAAGAGGGGTGAGATAAAAGAGCCGCTATCACAATCCTGACAATTTGAAACTTCGAGCAACACAAAAGAGGGGGTTGTCCGGGTTGTCTTTGTTCGACTTTGCAGATTATTGCTGCTGTTTTCCCGTTTTCCAAATGAGCAATTAAAGTGTGTGGTGCCAGATAAACAAGATAACAGCTTTCCCCGGAGCAAGTCGATAGTGCTGCGGTGGATGTGTGGTGGAGATAAATCTATGAACGATAAAGGAACCCCAACTCTCGGTTGCTCCAAGCGGTACAACAGACAGCGCAAGATAGGGCGGTTTTTTTCTTTCTTCCCTACAGAAGGGGGGGCAGGAAGTATAGGGAATCGGAAAAATACAGCACGTTCTCGAAATTCGAGGAGTAATATTCTATGTCACCCTCAATTGGAGGCAAGTTAGGCAATAGACCACACAATTACACCACCAATAACAGGTTGATGGCGCGGAGCAGGAAGTGGGTGGCGTAAGAAGAGGGGTTGATTAAGAATTTGAGGGGTGGTGGAAGAGAGTGATGAATGAGGGTATATGGTAGGCAGATGAACGGATCCAGATATGCAGCAAGCACACAGTACCGGCAGGAACGATGTTGCATGCAAAGCACTGTAGCAAATTGGCGGAATTGAAGGTGAAAAGGGCACACAACACGTACCTTGAAGGAGGGACAGATGGGGACGCACAACCAGCAGCCGAGCAACGGATAAGAAATAAAAATAAAAAAAGACCGCGGGTGGGGGGGGGGCAGAGATGGAGAAGGAGAGATGGGACGAGGAAGGGTCGACGAGACAACAATGGCAGATGCTGCGAGCGGAGGAGAGCGGTGACGCGGTGACGGAGACGATAGCGCCAGAGAAAGGCAGAGAGAGAGAAGGATAACAAATGTACTTGTAGGCACAAGCGACGCCGATACGCGTGAAAACCGAAGCACGATGGTAACCCGCGATTCAATTGCTGTTCGTTGTCTCTGCTGTTACTCTTGCTAGTCAAAATTAGTGTGAATGTGTGCCGTGCCGTAGAGGAAGGACAAGAGAAGGTGCAGTGTACTAGTAGATCAAGGCGGGAAGAAGGTGGAGGGAGTAGATTCCCCTAAGCTACTGTAGAGCTCCAACTATCACCACTCTAATTGGGGTTTGTGGACAAATTCCTACAATCCGGGAGTGGCGGTTTAGAGTTGAAATGATATTCCAGCAGTGCGATAGAGAAGGTCTGATAATTACTCTATAGGAGATGCAAGATGGCACTGGCTAGATCACAGTACGAGTACATTTGAGTACATCTGAAACATATACAGTACGACACCGCAAAAAGATGAGCATGGGGGGAGTCAACTCCCGATTTGAAAAATGGCCCCATCCATCCATCCAGAAGCTACAAGGAGCCCCTTGGCCGTTGACAATCGACCACTCATCTCACACAACTGGCCTCTCTCTCCATCTTCGGCCACAGCCCGCGTTTGATGCATGTCTCGCAAGGCTAAGAACGGCCATTCACCTTCCCAGGCACACTGGGCGATGAGAGCTAAACTCCATCTCTCTCTAGCTCCTCCTCCCCCCACTTTGCCTCGAACCTGTTACCTGTCCACTTCCTTTCCCCGCTTGTCTCTATTTTCTTTTCTCACCACAAGTTCATCATCCCTTACGGCACGGCAGTTTAGGTATGATACATTGATACTGCACCTTCTACCCGAGTACAATGGGCAGGCACCATAATGCATCTTTATGCGCCACATAAAACACCCTATTGTCTCCTACACACAGCAACGACAATAGCCTTACTAATAATACAGCATACTCTTGGCCCTCCATCCCCCACAAAAATCCAATTTCAGATATTATTGTACTGTATCGGTATTCGCACACCCAATTCAGTCACGCCATGACCGCACAAATTGCGTGTCGTTTGGGCCCAACGAATTACACCAACAAAACATGAAGAAGAAAAAAATGAAAAAGATTGCATCCTGTCGGAGTCACCCGTCCCTCCACTCAGCCAGCATCTTCAAACGCAACCAAAGTAAAGGCGTCTGCGTACAGTACGGCGCCGTATTACAATAGTACAGGACTATTCGTAGCCTGCCTCTCACAGCACCGGGCCGCTTTCATGCTCAGACAGCCCTCGACGCACTCGACGCACTCTTCACTTTACCGCATCTAGTGAAACTAAGCCATCCACTTTATCTCCACTCCAGCGTAAAGCGAGAAGGCTATCAATTACTAGATCGTATTTTCTAAAATGCAAACGGAGCCATCGAACCGGGGGAAGTACTCGAGTAGAAGCCCCTTCTCCTAGTCACGCGTCTTCCGCCTCAGAGATTAACGTACCAAGTAACTGTTGTTTGATAAATGTCTGTGCATCCTGAACCCTGCCTACACCAGGTCACCACCTTATGGCACTGTGTTTCCTTACCGCAACAAATTAGAAATTTTGTTTGTGAAATCAAAGCATACTGTATCCATAACTACCGGTGCCGACACCCAATTTGTAGCCGTCTGGACTCTCTATGTCTCCAATGCCATGCGGTAGGCATGGCGGTTGGCTGGGCCATGGACTCGAGGACTCGAAAAGGTTACCATAACAACTAAACACGCACTTCCACGACCCCAAGAACCAGGAAAAATGAAACACCGACGCCCGGAAGGCTCCAAGTGGCAAGCGAACGCGACAAGATGTCACCCACCCTGATTTCCGTCTCTTTCCCGGAGCCGAGCGAGAGTCACGGTATTTTTGTGTGAGCACTGCACGAGTACTGCGGCATTGTCCTGCCAAGCAGAAAAAGCTTTCTCGCCCCATAGATGCATGCCCTGTGCTGCTGGCTGAAGGTTGGGAGAAAAGAAAGAAAATGAAAGAAGGGATCAAATTTTCCCTGCACAAGTACCGCGCTGTAACGTGTGCTGATAACATGTCAGTTATCCCCAAAGATGGCTTCGAGAAAAGAAATTTTTATCCCGAGAATTTTCTACGTTTTATAGCATGTGAAAATTTCAGCCAACCCCTCATTGAGGGGTGATGAAGGGATACTGGAGGGAAGAATGCCCACGTTTATTTCCGGAATGCCGGGAGTTGGATGGATGTCCGGTAGCTTGGAACCGAACCTCCTGTCAAAGTTAATCCGGTTGCCACACAGTTTTTGATACGATGAGCACTTTATTCCTCCTGCCACCGTGTTCTTGAGTCGCAGAGGACATATTACCCGCAGAGTCGTATGCGCGCCATGACGAACCAGTGGTAACCCCACTCTTACCTCCACTTCTCCTCTAACCACTCACAACCAATAGCCGCCCTGCAACGGCCCTGGCATAACACTTCCAGAATATTCCCCGGATGAAGTTGGCCAGCCGCCAACCAGTCTATTATTCTCCGAGCTCATGCGTGTACGGCACAGCACAAGCAGTCGGTACTGAGATTTGTTTGTTTGCAGTTGGGTTTCGAATAAGTGTGCTAGCGGTGAAACTAATTGAGCAGCTATCGGAGGAGCTCCATAGTCCTACTTTGGAAAATTTAATCAGTATAATGACGGTAACGTTATCTCATGCCAGACTCCGTTTTCTTTTTGATATCCTGTGCGTGAACATGATAAGATGATCACAGATGATACCTTCCAAAGTCATTTACCGGTACTCCGCCGATAGCCACCACAGCGGGTATAAGATATAGGCCTGAGTCTCACCACGGCCGGTGGCTGCATCGTGCAAGCATGCCGGATCTTCGGTGGGACCCGGGTGAGGTTTCGGCCCCAAGGGAATCGGTGATAATTTCGAGTGATGTTCCATGACCTATTCGAAGGAAGGTTGCACGGTGGTAGGGCTGTGGTCTAGATCTGGGTGAGGTAGGGCGGTAGCACTGTAGAGCGAGAGATCCCTTAATAGGGTAGGCTCCTGGTGCTTGTGTGGGGCTATCATAGAAGAAGCATGTGGGGATCTGGCGGCGTCACGAGCCTGACATGGTGGATAACCCAATATAGGTGAAAAAGGGGACGGGGATGCTGTACGGCTTGTATGATAAGCAAAGCTAGGGGTCTAGCTACGTAATTGGCCCTTGATTTTCAACTTTGGATACGTAATCCGTACATGACCTTTATAATTGGTCTGTCCGAGCGACGGAGTACTTGGATACCAAGGTTAGTCAGTGAACGTTCCCAATGAGTGATGGTTTCTGATACGCAACTAGTAAAAGAGAAAATACTCATGGACGCTTTACCATTTTTTCATCCGCTAGAAGGGATACCTAGGGCAGTTTGACTAATGCCCGGATTAACTTCGCCACCCGAGTACGGTGGGGCGCTATAGATAGCCGCATCATACTGTGCAACATTAGTCTCCTTAACTTACACATCCCCTGACTAACGCAAAACCAACGACACCTCGCCACCCCGCAACTGGCCCGCCATCCCGCAC
>QOVD01000573.1:0-63317 GCA_003521225.1 Tuber microsphaerosporum | reverse complement strand
AAAAAAACTTTGTGAACAGTAGTGTACACTCCCATTCGCAAAGTCTTCGCGGAAGGAGAGGTACTGTGGCAATGTCTTGGCGGCAACGAAGGTACCGGTACATGAATTTACCTTCGATTTACAGATCGAATTTCTGAATTCAACACTCGCACCCTCATTACTTGTACTAGTAGACACTCGCCCGTTTTCAACTATATGAGAAATACATGTAAAAAAAATTCCCTACTACCACTTAGTATGACTTCCCTGCGCCTTAATCA
The DNA here is from genome assembly GCA_003521225.1 of Tuber microsphaerosporum. Taxonomy (NCBI): domain Eukaryota; kingdom Fungi; phylum Ascomycota; class Pezizomycetes; order Pezizales; family Tuberaceae; genus Tuber; species Tuber microsphaerosporum. Next base: position 63,057 of record QOVD01000573.1, on the reverse strand, counting down.
CACTTTCTAACCGCTCTGGCAGGCTATCTATAAGCCGGTCTATTGTTCGTTGATTGATTGCCTCCCATTCCTCACTCAGGACCTCCCAAAGCTCATCCTCACTGTGAGGACGATGCTCACCTCTGGTAAAGTGCTTCTGGAGTCGTGATTTAAGTATGTGCCACACATTTTCGATTGGGTTCAGATCAGGTGAAAATGCTGGGAGTGGTTCCTTAGAAATTTGAAACGCTGAGGTAATGCCCCAGTTCATGCCAGCTCGATAATACCCAATGTTATTATCCATATCCAGAATCTCTTCTATGGGCAGGTAAAGCGAGAGTAGAAATGGAACAAGGTAGGGTTCATATATCTCACCAGCATATTGAGAAGCATTAGTTCCCAACCGATTGCGTGGTGTTGTGCGCTCTGCCAGAGTACGCTTGTGAGTTTGAATCAAAGGAGTCTGCCTTGCATCAGCAATCACTGCCCAAAACCCAACTCCCACACTTCCAGATTTGAAGCTAGGGGCTAGATTCCGCTCCTCAAGCTCTTCTCCAGGCCTTATCCGCACCTTCCTTCAAGGCTGATAGGCGATGTACTGCATTTTGGCTTCATCCAACCATACTCATTTTCTCCATTTGGTAGTTGCCCAATGCTGCCTTTTGCAACACCAAAACTTGCGGCGGATCTTAGCAAAAGGGTGGAGGAAGGGCTTTTTCGTGGTATACGCAGTTCAAATCCCAGCTGTTTGGTTACTTTATTAACCGTTGTTCGACCAATCTCTAAATCTTTAAGGCCTTCAGCGATCTCATCTAAGGATGCCCGAGAATTTCCTTGAACAGCACTCTCCACTAGCTGTAAAATATGAGAGGTAATCTTGGACGGTCTCCCTGCTCTCCCCGCATCCTGAACATGACCTTGTGTTCGGTATCTCTTAACAACACTACGGACAGTAGAAGGTGTAATGCTTAGGTCTTGTGCAATCTGCTCATAACTCTTTCCGAGATCAGAGAGTAGGGCAATATTGTGGTTTCGTTTGTATCGGGCACTTGAGGCTGGAATATGTGGAGGCGCCATTGCAGAACAACGGGTGTTTCTGTTACCCCACATAATTGTGATTGCTCATTTGTGGCAGAGCCTTGTACCAGTACTTTCGTTACCGCCAAGACATTGCCACAGTACCTCTCCTTCCGCGAAGACTTTGCGAATGAGAGTGTACTCGAATACGTGTAACCAACGACAGCCAAGTCAACCTCATGACTAAGCTTCGGCGAACAACCCATGATATCCAACAAGGAGGGTCGCGACGACAACGCCAAAAACAATGGCCGACTGGGCTCGAGATCCTCAACCCCCTCAAGCACCTCAAAATTGTCATTATTTCTCATTCTTTACGAAGACATGTCTCACAACTCTGCCACTGCCGGTTGGGAGCGAATTGAGGACAAATACTACCGCACGATCCAGCTCTATTCCGCTCTCTGGGATCCCGACTTTGACCTCTCCGATTATATTGTTGCAGGGGCTCCTTACGGTGGAGCACTCGGTAGCTCCCCCACATGAACAACCGTTTCAATGCTAAACTGACAAACTGCTCGCTATAGCTCTCTACAAAGATGAGACGAGAATCCAAGCCTACCGAAACTCTCAGCAGTCAAAATCAAGCATAGATATTTACAGTGCTGCCGGCAGGCTCGTTCGCCGGATATCCGTGCGGTAGCCCATTATTTCGCAATCCTCTGCTGCTTTTAAGGCTGGATCGGGGAGATTAATGGAGAGATTGCTGATATATATATGTGAGGCTCTAGTGGGACAAAGGCTCCATCAAGGGTCTCGGTTGGTCAGAGGATGAGAAGCTATTGGTAGTAACGGAAGATGGAGCAGTTAGGTGTTATTATGACCTTCAAGGAGATTTCACTCAATTCTCTCTCGGCAATGTAGGTCCTCCGGGGTTATGAAAAACAACCCCGCTGACATACGTTCAGGGCGCTGAAGAAGCCGGTGTCAAAGAATGCCGGTTTTACTCTACGGGCTTTGTCGCACTACTACGCAATAACCGATTCGTCTCTGTTTCCCGCTATGATGAGCCGAGGCCACGCCTCTTAGCAGATCCGATTCCTTTTATCCCAGCTACAGAGATTATCCACTCATGGACGATTCTCCCACCATCCTACACACTCTCCCGGAATGTTGAAGTGTTTGTTTCCACCGGCACAACTATCTTGATTGTGGACGCTACAGAAGTACTGGACCAAATGCTCCAGAACGGACCATTTGTTCATATTTCTGTTTCGCCAAATGGGAAATACGTAACATTGTGCAGCGTTGAGGGGAAGGTTTGGGTCATCAGGTCTGACTTTCAAGAGAAGTTGAGCGAATATGACACCGGAACTGGAGGCGAGGAGTTACCGCGAGCAGTGGAATGGTGTGGAAACGATTCGGTGGTGTTAGCTTGGGATGAAGAAGTTCATATGATCGGACCTAGAGGTTCAGTGCTGAAGCATTACTACGACAACTTTGTACACCTTGTACCTGAAATCGACGGTATTCGCATAATAACTACGGAGAAGTGTGAATTTCTGCAAAAAGTTCCTGGTAATTGACCAGTTCGCGTTGGGACTCAAATACCTTATCTAACTTAGTGATGGCAACAGATGGCACCGAAGATATCTTCAAAATTGGGGCTACAGCACCCGCCTCAATCCTACTTGACGCTGTTGATCAGTTGGAGAGAAAGTCACCGAAGGCTGATGACAATATCCAACTCATTCGTGCCCAGCTTCCCGAGGCAGTGGATGCCTGCATAAAGGCTGCGGGTCATGAGTTCTCTGTCCACTGGCAAAAGCAATTGCTTAAGGCTGCTAGCTTTGGAAAAAGTGTGCTGGAGCTCTATAGCTCAGATGAGTTTGTAGAAATGTGTGAAACACTCAGGGTGCTTAACGCTGTAAGATTTTATGAAGTCGGATTGGCAATAACATATGAACAGTATGAAATCCCAAATGGTTGTGGTGAGCCTGGCTAACTCGGATAGATTTATACGACTTACGCCAGAAAAATTAATACAAAGATTGGTCAATAGGCAACAGCACTTGCTAGCATTGAGGGTCTCGGAGTATCTGCGGTTACCTACCGATCGGATATATATCCATTGGGCTTGCATGAAAGTCCGAATGTCAGCAGATAATGAGGATACCATTTGCCGCATGGTAGTGGCGAAACTCACTGGAAAGCGTGGCATATCCTTTGAAGAGATTGCGAGAACCGCCTATGATGAGGGCAGAGGAAGGCTTGCGACTGAGGTATGAGCCTACCTTAGCTATGCGGCGTGCATACTAACTATGTAGAAGCTATTAAACTACGAGCCACGGGCTGGTAGACAAGTCCCTCTCCTACTCAACATGGAGGAGGACGAAATTGCTCTTGACAAGGCAATCGAAAGCGGGGACACCGATCTTGGTAAATATTATCACTACTCTACTCTAGTTTCACCAGATCTAACCGGAATAGTCTTTTTTGTCCTTCTCCATCTAAAGAAAAAGCTACCGCTGGCAAATTTCTTCCGGATGATTAATGACCGGCCCGTTGCATCGTCGCTAATTGAATCCTCAGCTAAGGAGACGGACCCCGAGCTCTTGAAGGACTTTTACTATCAAGATGATCGCAGGGCCGATGGTGCACATGTTATTCTCCGAGACAGCTTAGCCCAGAAGGACTTATCTCTAAAGATGGAGAAGCTGAAGCTCGCCTCAAAGTTACTAGCCGATGCGAAAGAACATACTCTCGAGGCAAAGGCACTTGATGAATCAGCAAAGCTCTTACACATGCAAGAGGTTTTCGAGAAAGATCTGCAGCAGGAGAGATTTGTCGGCGACTCTGTTAACGAGACTATATTTAAACTTATACGCATGGGGTATTCTTCTCGGGCGAACAAAGTTAAATCTGAATTCAAAGTGCCGGAGAAACGGTTCTGGTGGCTCAAATTGCGGGCTTTGGTCGCGAAGAGGGATTGGGGAGAAATTGAGGAGTGGGGTAAAACTAAAAAGAGCCCGATTGGATGGGAGGTATCGACTTTGCTTCTGGTTTATTTTTTTTCGATTTTTTAAGAATCTCTTACTTACATCGTTTTAGGCATTTTTTAATGAGTGTCTGGCTGCAGGCAACACCAAGGCGGCATCTATCTTCATACCTAAGTGCACTAATCTACCTCCTGCAGATAGGATAGACATGTGGGTTCGCTGCGGTAATGTGGTTAAGGCCGGCGAAGAAGCTTTCCGGGCCAGGGATGCTAATGCGCTGGAGGTGCTGAGGTCAAAGGCGGCTGGTGCGGCAGCCTTGGAGATTGATAGGCTCTTGAAGCTGCTCCGTCCGAAATGATAATGGGATGTTTCGTGGGTGGTGACTAAATAGGTAGCTAGCTTAATGATTGATATCCTCACATGTATGAATTTTCTTCTTTCTTTCCTTTTACAATTAATGGTTATTGTTTGCTAGAAACAGGCGATATGAATTCGCTCTTGTAGCATACCTAACTCAATATTCATGGAGACCAGTAAGTTTCATCAGGACGTAAAGTTACCCACGCATCGCACCATTGCTTTTAACAATGGCCGGATAGCATTTTCCCAAACAGACCTATTACATGAGGGAGCGAAAGATGATTCCCGAACAAATACTAAAGAGTCTCCCCTTTGTCTCTCCAGCTCGAGTACTTTGTCCATCACTAGACGGAACCTCCACCTCCACCTCCACCTCCGCCTCCACCCCTACCTCTCCCCCTACCTCTGCTCCTGTTCCCCCCACGGTAATCCCTGTGACCTCCCCTCCCCCCACGATCATTCCCTCCGCGCCCACCATGCCCATCTCGGTTCTGCTGTGTCTGCGTCTCCTTCACAAGGTCGATAATCTCATCGGGGACTCTGAGGTATTTAATCTATGATCCACAGCATTAGTCCCCAACGAACGAAACCAACCGTTCCCTTATCATCCCAAATCAACATACATTATTCCCCCGAACGTAACACTCGGCCAGTCTAAAAAACTTGTCACCTTCCTATAACCACATCCATCCCTAGTTAGCCCCTACTTACTTGAAAGGAAAGGAAGGTGGGGAGTAGCAAGGGAGGAGGGGAACAAACAGAACTAGTCTGCACAACCTCCTTCAAAGTCAAGTTCATCCAAGTGTCGCAATTGACTAAGTGTCCGTTGAGCGTTTCACCGTTTTTGAGCTCTACGAGCATCGGGTGGCCTTGGGCTGTATTTAGGAGGGACAAGGGTAGCTGGTATGAACATTCTATCAGCCACCAGACAGTCGGTATTAGTTTGGGAAAGGGAGCGGGGGCACCATTCCGTTTGCTACTACTGATGGCGGAGTGAGGGGGTAGCTAAGGTGAGAACGACGGGTGGATGGAAATGTGATGGAGAGCGATGGTGTTGTGTTGCGTTGTGCTGTTGCATGGGTGAAGGAGGAAGCCTCAAGAAGGTTAGCCGGCACGGTTGCGCCAGGCTGTTTGCGCTGCGCTTGTGATGTGACCCCGCAACCACTACCACCCCACCACCGTCACAGGAACAGCCAAACCGAAAAAGACTTAGACCAGACGGCCTCGTACCTGCTATCCCTCCTTCTCCTTTAAACAAAGTCAAACAACGAAGACAGATCAATGGCAGGGTCTGAAGATGATCAGGCTAGAGCTGCAGTTGCGCCTTTCCCGCCGGTAGCAGCCCAGTTTGTCGGACGGGATGGCGAAATATTGGGGCATGAACGCCTCATGACCTTGGAATTGGAGGATGGGGCTGCCTACCAGGGGTACTCTTTCGGGGCCGAGAAGAGTATTTCTGGAGAATTGGTTTTCCAGACAGGTATTTCCCCTGCCGTTTTTTCATTTTCATTTTTTCAAAATTGAGGGTTCTACAAGTTACAGGCATATAGAACCCGAACACAAGGATAAAGATTTTGTATGGCAAATTGTCTGTGCGTATCTGACCGCCATACAAAATTCGGACTCAAATGTTCGGGTTCTAAATTGCTGTAACTTGTATGGTCATGGAATCTAATCTGGGTGATCTTAGGCATGGTGGGATACCCGGAGTCTGTAACGGACCCTTCGTATCGGGGACAGATATTGGTCATAACATTCCCCCTAGTAGGAAACTACGGTATGCCATACGATCCTCCTGCAAGTGATCCACAGTATTTAATGGGCAATTACTAGGTGTTCCTGATAGGGAGGAACAAGATGAACTGCTCGGCTCTCTCCCGTCGTACTTCGAGTCGAGGGAGATTCACATCGCAGGATTAATCACGGCTTCGTATTCAGGAGAAGACTACAGCCACTACTTAGCAAAGAGCTCTCTGGGAACATGGCTCAAGGAACAGGGGGTCCCGGCTATCTACGGTGTTGACACCCGAACGCTCACTAAGAAGATTCGGACGCAGGGGAGTATGCTTGGGAGGCTGTTGCTACAAAAGAACGGCAGTGTTGGGAGGATGTTGTCTAACGGTCTTAGCTCCTTGGTCGGTGCTAAGTCTCCCACAGACCATGATTGGAGGCAGGATTTTGAATCCCAGGAATGGGTAGATCCTAATGCCAAAAATCTTGTGGCTGAAGGTTAGTAATTGATCATTTGAGTAGTGATAGGCACGATCATGCTCGAGCACGATTTACTCGCGGTAGGGGTAAAGTATTGGAACAAACAGGGGGCCAAATGTCTGTGAGGAACAAAAAAAAGAGCGGTTATCTTCCTTCTTAAAGATCTTGGGATCTGAATGAAGGAAATTTCGCATTGGCATCTTGACCCCAGCTTATCCCAATACTTTACCCCTGCCGCGAGTATGCTCGAGCACGATTTATGCTCGAGCACGATTTATGCTTGTTGTCTGACCTGGGTTGAACAGTGTCCATCCGAGAACCCCAGATCTTTTCGCCTCCGGTCGACAAGGCTCTTAAGAGGCCAGACGGAAAGCCAATTCGGATTGTTTGTGTTGATGTCGGTATGAAATTCAATCAGCTCAGATGTTTCCTCTCTCGTGGTATCGAGGTAAAGGTCGTGCCGTGGGACTACGATTTTCTAAAGGAGGGAAACTATGACGGCCTATTTATCAGTAACGGACCTGGCGACCCAGCTACCCTAAAGGCTACCGTGGACAGACTTCGAACAGCAATTGAAGCTGCCAAGACCCCGATCTTCGGTATCTGTCTTGGGCACCAACTTCTCGCCCGAGCAGCCGGCGCAGAGACTACTAAGATGAAGTTTGGCAACCGTGGGCATAACATCCCGTGTACCAACTTGCGATCCGGGCGATGCTACATCACCTCCCAGAATCATGGTTTCGCAGTCAATGCTAAGAGTCTAAAAGGTGGATGGCAGGAACTCTTTGTTAATGCCAATGATGGCTCGAACGAGGGTATCTGGCATACAAAGAAACCGCTTTTCAGTGTCCAATTCCACCCAGAGAGCACACCCGGACCCAAGGATACTGAATGGCTTTTCGATGTCTTCATTAGTGCTATTCAGAAGACTCAAGGCCCTGACGGAAAAGCTGCGTTGAACCAGCCAGTTGAGATTCCCGGCGGGCTCATTGGGGATAACGAGAAGGCAAACCCGAAAGCCAAGGTCAAGAAGGTGTTGGTATTGGGAAGTGGGGGTCTCAGTATCGGGCAAGCTGGAGAGTTTGATTACTCTGGGAGTCAAGTGAGTGCGCCGTTTCGACGACCCCAATCTCCGACTTAGCAGGGTGGGCCAGCAATATATTCTCTGGCTTCAAGTCACAATGAATAACATGATGCCCTTTGAGGAGGACCAAACTACTCAACATTTGCTTGGTCGGCCTTCTGATAAGTCGTAAAGAGAACCCTTTGAAGTCGTTGGATTTGATGAACTCGATGGTCGTCCGATATGAAGCTAATAGCACTATGTTACCAGGCCATCAAAGCTCTCAAAGAGGAGGGCATCTACACTGTCCTTATTAATCCCAATATCGCAACGATCCAAACGTCGAAGGGTTTGGCAGACAAGGTATATTTTTTGCCCGTGAATGCCGAGTTCGTCCGAAAGGTCATTCAGTATGAGCGTCCAGACTCCATCTATGTTACTTTTGGTGGCCAAACAGCTCTTCAAGTTGGTATCCAACTGAAGGATGAGTTTGAAGGGCTAGGTGTGAAGGTTTTGGGCACACCTATCGAGACCATTATCACAACCGAGGACCGAGAGCTCTTCGCCCGGGCAATGGAAGAAATTGGAGAAAAGTGTGCCAAATCCGCCTCTGCATCTTCCGTCGAGGAGGCCATGACCGCAGTGAAAGATATTGGATTCCCTGTCATTGTTCGTGCTGCTTATGCTCTTGGTGGGTTAGGCAGTGGTTTTGCCTACGATGAGGATCAGCTCCGGGACTTGTGCAACAAGGCTTTTGCCGCTAGCCCGCAGGTTTTAATTGAGAAGAGTATGAAGGGATGGAAGGAGATTGAGTACGAAGTTGTCCGAGATTGCCGTGACAATTGTATCACCGTGTGTAATATGGAGGTAAGCATCCCCGTTGTGAGGTACAATCTTTCCCTACGTTGCAAGCACCTGGCAAAGTGAGCAGGGGGTATGCCCGATACTCTATTAGGGTTTAGCAATGCGAGCTAGAGTTTAGAGCCTGTTTGGATACAACGGTTCCGTTCCGTTCCCCTATACAAATGGCCCTTTCCCTTCCGCTTCAAAACGGAAAGAAGGCTCTTTTCACAGTAGAAACGGTCGCCGAACGGAACGGTCCCGTTTTTGCCAAACAGACTCTTAGTTTTATGAGGACCCCGAAGAATACAAACTATGATTGACTGAGGAGGTTGCAACTAAGGACGAGTCTTCTAACCCAAGTCACTTAAGCGCTACTCTCCTGCTCGCTCTGCCGGATGCTCGCAACGTAGGGAAAGATTGTATGGTTTTATAATGTTGGAAGTGATTGCTCAGTCTGCTTTTTAGAACTTCGATCCCCTTGGTATCCATACCGGTGACTCGATTGTCGTTGCCCCCTCTCAGACTCTCTCTGATGAGGATTATAATATGCTTCGAACGACGGCGGTAAACGTCATTCGTCACCTGGGAGTTGTCGGAGAATGCAATATTCAATACGCCTTGAACCCGTTCTCGAAGGAATATTGCATTATCGAAGTCAATGCTCGTCTGTCCAGATCCTCGGCATTAGCATCGAAGGCTACTGGTTATCCTCTCGCGTTCATTGCGGCGAAGTTGGGTCTTGGAATTCCTCTGAATGAAATCTCGAACTCTGTCACGAAGGTCACTTGTGCTTGCTTCGAGCCTTCCCTTGATTATGTGGTTGTAAAGATCCCTCGCTGGGACTTGAAAAAATTCACTCGTGTATCGACTCTTCTCAGCTCCTCCATGAAGAGTGTCGGGGAAGTTATGAGCATTGGTCGAACATTCGAAGAAGCGATCCAGAAGGCAATCCGAGCCATTGACTATCACAATCTTGGGTTCAATCAAACAAAAGCGTTGATGAGTATCGATCAGGAGTTGCAGACTCCTTCCGATCAGAGATTGTTCGCGATCGCCAACGCTATGCACTCTGGATATACCGTCGAGAGGATCTGGGAGCTCACCCAGATTGATAAATGGTTCTTAAACAAACTCATGGGGCTTACTAATTTCGGGAAATTGATGTGCAAGTACAACGCTTCTAGCATTCCTACTCCACTCTTCAGACAGGCGAAACAGTTGGGCTACTCTGATAGGCAATTGGCAGAGTTTTGGGGTTCCAATGAGGTTGCTGTGAGAAGACTGAGGGTTGAAGAGGGGATTATGCCCATTGTAAAGCAGATTGATACTGGTAGGTTACTTGGGAAACCCCCTGCAAGGAGTTATATTAATTTGATTTAGTTGCGGCCGAATTTCCTGCCTTCACTAACTACCTCTATCTTACCTACAACGGCGTTGAGCATGATGTGCAATTCGACGATAAGGGTGTCATGGTCCTTGGGTCCGGCGTTTACAGAATCGGATCCTCCGTTGAGTTCGATTGGTGCGCAGTCCGTGCAGTTAGGACTCTCCGTGAGAAGGGAATCAAGACTATCATGGTCAACTACAACCCGGAGACTGTCAGTACCGATTATGATGAAGCTGACAAACTCTTCTTCGAGAACATTAACTTGGAGACAATCCTCGACATTTACCAGCTAGAACAATCTAGCGGTGTGATCATTGCCATGGGCGGCCAGACACCAAACAATATTGCTCTCCCTCTCCACCGCCTAAACGTCAAGATCCTAGGGACATCACCGGAAATGATCGATAGTGCAGAAAACCGGTACAAGTTTTCCCGTCTGCTTGATAGAATCGAGGTCGATCAGCCAGCATGGAAGGAGTTAACGAGCATTGGAGAAGCTGAAGAGTTCTGCGATAAAGTTACTTATCCTGTCTTGGTCCGCCCCTCCTATGTCCTTTCGGGTGCCGCCATGAATACTGTCTACTCCAAGGATGACCTTGCCTCTTACCTCAGACAAGCAGCCGATGTTTCTCGAGAGCACCCTGTTGTCATCACTAAATATATTGAGAATGCAAAGGAGATTGAGATGGATGCGGTAGCTAAGGATGGTAAAATGTTGATGCACTTTATTTCTGAGCACGTCGAGAACGCTGGCGTCCACTCTGGTGATGCTACTCTCATCCTTCCCCCTCAAGATTTGGATCCCGAGACCGTACGCAGGATCGAAGAGGCTACCAGGAAGATTGGAAATGCCCTCAATGTCACCGGTCCATTCAACATCCAATTCATTGCTAAGGATAACGAGATTAAGGTGATTGAGTGCAATGTGCGTGCCTCTCGATCGTTCCCCTTTGTATCGAAGGTTATGGGTGTCGATCTTATCGAGATGGCTACAAAAGCAATTTTGGGCCTCCCAGTCGATTCATATCCTAAAATCGATATTCCAAAGGACTATGTTGGAATTAAAGTTCCCCACTTCAGTTTCTCTCGCTTGTCTGGAGCCGATCCTGTTCTTGGCGTCGAAATGGCGTCTACCGGGGAGGTTGCTTGTTTTGGCCGTGACAAATCCGAGGCCTATATCAAAGCACTTATGTCCACTGGTTTCCGTCTCCCTAAGAAGAACATTTTGCTATCCATTGGTTCTTTTAAGGAGAAGATGGAGATGCTCCCCTCAGTGAAGAAGCTGTACCAACTGGGCTACAAACTCTTTGCAACAGCTGGTACTGCGGATTTCATCCAAGAGCATGGGATACCCGTACAGTACCTTGAGGTTCTCGGCGAGCAAGATGAGACCAATGGGCAGAAGACTGAGTACTCTCTCACTCAGCATTTAGCAAACAATCTTATCGACCTTTACATCAATCTGCCTTCTAATAATCGATTCCGCAGGCCCGCTTCTTATATGTCCCGGGGCTATCAGACCAGACGTATGGCAGTTGACTACCATACACCATTGGTCACCAACGTTAAGAACGCGAAGCTTTTGGTTGAAGCACTTTCACGCAATCACAAGTTGGAAATTGATCGCCTTGATTACCAGACAAGTCACCGTACTATCACACTTCCGGGGCTTATCAACATTGCCGCCTTCGTTCCTGGTTTGGCTAAGGAGGGCAGTAAGGACTTCGAGCTGGTCACACGGGAATCTGTCGCCTCTGGTTTCTCCATGATCCGCGTTCTACCTTTGGGTATCGAGGACGGCCTCACAGATGCTAAAGCTCTTGAAGCAGCATTAGCTAATAGCAAATTAGCACACTGTGACTTTAACTACTCTGTAGCAGCAACTTCCACCAATTCGCAACAGCTGAGCCCTCTCACTTCCCGTGTGGGATCGCTTTTCATACCCTTCAATCACCTCTCTGGCAACATCAATAAGGTAGCTACGGTGAACTCTCACTTTGGGGTATGGCCAACGCATAAACCTATCATGACTGACGCGAAAACTACGGATTTGGCCTCCATACTCTTGCTTGCGAGTCTACATAATCGCAACGTACATGTCACCAGCGTCACCACTAAGGACGACATTAAGTTGATCGCATTGAGCAAGGAGAAAGGACTAAAGGTCACCTGCGATATCGCCGTTTACGCACTGTTCCTATCTCAGGATGACTGTCCTACTTGCCCCGCTCTCCCAACTGCCGAAGACCAAAAGGCTCTCTGGGACAACCTCGCTATTATCGACTGTTTCTCTGTCGGTAGTTTGCCTTTCCAGCTTGCCCATGACATGAAACAGGATGTCAACGCAGCCTTCGGTATCGCAGACACACTTCCTCAGTTGATCACTGCTGTTTGTAACGGTCGATTGACAATCGATGATCTTAAGATCAGACTACACGATAACCCCAAGACCATCTTCGACCTTCACGACCAGCCAACTTGTTCCGTCGAGGTTGAGATGGACAGATCCTACAAGGTACAGACAGGCGATTCTTGGTCTCCTTTTGTCGGCAGCACTCTTAAGGGGACCGTGCAGAGGGTCACTTTTAAGGGCAAGACTGCCGCCTTGGATGGATATATCAGCAGCGATGGGTCGCACGGCACTGCCGCCTCCGTCGCTAATCCTGTTGTTGTAACTTCAGTGACATCCCCTCAATTACGGCCTGAGAGCTCGCATGGCCGTCAGAACCTTTTGAGCCCAAAACTAGTTGGCCATGCCCAGTCGTCGGCCCTAGACTCTCTACCCGCTCTCCAAACCCCATCAAGCCTTCTCGCCAGCCATTCTGACACATCGCCCCGTCTCCAACTATCCGTACCAATGATCTCAGCATCGCTCTCAGAGCTGCTTTCTCGCGATTCCATGTTCAAGCGTCGCCACATCTTGTCAGTCAATCAGTTTAGCCGTGCAGACTTGCATCACCTCTTCACGGTTGCCCAAGAGATGAGACTCGCGGTGGAGAGATGGGGTGTAATTGATCTTCTCCGGGGGAGACTGTTGTGCACGATGTTCTTCGAGCCGTCTACCAGGACCTCAGCATCGTTCGACGCAGCTATGCAGCGGTTAGGTGGAAGAACCGTAGCCATATCTGCCGCTCACTCGAGTTTGAAGAAGGGAGAAACTCTTAAGGACACAATCCGAACTTTGGCCTGCTATGGGGACGCTGTTGTCCTGAGACATCCTGCAGAAGATAGTGCCGCTGAGGCAGCAAGGTTCTCGCCAGTCCCCATCATCAACGGAGGTATGGTTCCACTGATCACTCAATTACCGTAAAAACTTGAATAATTGGACGGTGTGCTATGCACTCCAGAACTCCCCTCTCTGGAAAGGGGGCAAAAAAACACAGCAAAAACACAGCCCCTTTCCCCCTTCCGAGACAGAAAAAAAAACCTTGACCTTACTGAGAGAGGAAAGCCCAACGACATAGCACACCGTCCAATTATTCAAGTTTTTACGATAGTTTGAATGGTGCTAACAGCTAAATAGGAAACGGAAGTCTCGAACACCCGACTCAAGCATTCCTCGATTTATTCACTATCCGTGAGGAGCTGGGAACCGTAAACGGGCTGACCATCACGTTTGTTGGCGATCTTAAATTCGGCCGTACGGTTCACTCCCTCGCCAAGCTATTGCAGCATTACCACGTTCGCATCAATTTTGCCTCCCCCTCGCAGCTCTCAATGCCAACCGCTGTCCGTGATTCTCTTAAGAAGGCTGGGGTTGAGGTGAAAGAGTACCACGAACTCACACCGGACCTTGTTGCCAGCTCAGATGTACTTTATTGCACTCGCGTCCAGAAGGAGAGATTCGCAGATCTAAACGAGTTTGAGAAGTTGAAGGACAGCTTCATCATCGACCACTCGGTTCTGAAGAATGCGAAGAGCCACATGATTGTCATGCACCCATTACCCAGGAACGCCGAGATTGGTGAGGAGGTAGACTATGACCAAAGAGCAGCCTACTTTAGACAGGTATAGATAGCTTGCTCTCCCCAATTCCAGCTGCATGGTGCTAACAGAGTGCTAGATGAGATATGGGCTTTACTGCAGGATGGCTTTGCTAGCTTTGGTTCTCGCTTGATTTCCCTCGGGTTGCTGTGTATGAAGTTTGATTCTGATTACCCGATGCGGTCTCTAAAAGTTTTTTTTTTTTCTCTTTCATTATCGTCAGGTGTTTGTATAGTGTTAGAAGCGATAAACGTGCACCAAGATTTCAACGCCTGCAGATATTAATGACCCCATGAATGTTGCAAGATTTACAATGAAAAAAACAAGACGATGTAGGCCAGACCGAGCACTAGAAGTTAGTGGTTTTTTTAAAAAAGCGGAAAACGTGATGGCTGTGCTTGGTTTAACAATTGATCTGCCTGAATTTTGGTGTAAAAGTGGAAGATATGCAACATAGCAACGGTGAAATCTTAGCACCAACACCTCGTCTAGAAACCAAACCCACAAGATATACCGTATCATGTGAAGCGAATCAACTGATTTCACTCACAAGTGGGATAACCTTTTTTTCCTGTTTTTCTTTCCTGCGCGTGAAGGATTACAGTTGATTGTTAAAAAGAAGAGTGGGTAGACTTGGTGGACAGAAAAAACAGGGCAGCTATGATCAAATTAGCGGTATTGTTCTTCTTTTGACTAGGCTGTCTGGAAAGACTAGGCTGTCTGGAAAAAAATAAGGTATAATTAGCCACAAAGCAGCTCGTTATACTGAATGCACATGATATCACTCGGAGTCCTTGGCACTCTTGGCACTCAGTCGGTTGCAATAGGGGGGTCTCACACCGCCGATTCACGACGGTTCAAAGAGGCGGTTTATAGTTCATGAACCATGAACTGGAAAAATGAACCGCGGTACTAGTACCGGCTCTGGAGGTGGTACTCAGGATGTTTTGATGGTTCAGTGGTGGAGACACTGTTGACTTGCACAAAAGAAGGAATAATCACCCACCACTAGCAATAAAAATTTTATTAGTGTAAAATTTTGTTCTCCAGGCAGCAGATAAACGGTTTCATGAGAAAAATAGAAGTTCTTGATCATAAAATAGGCAAAATGAGTACCGTAGTAAACCTTTAATCTGTACTGGGAGGTCTCACGCCATACTGCGCTGAACCTGCTAGAACTGCAGTACGCATCCCGGACCTGAACCACCGGTTTGAGACCCCCTTATTTCAATTAGGACTGGTACACTGGCACATCCATCATAGGGTTTTACCTTATATTAAAAGTTATGCATTTGGGGGAGGGTATTCCTCCTACACTTCTGGACGTCTGGACATCTCCCAGACGAACGAGATCTTAGAAAGGGTGATGGATCGGCGAGCGGGGCACTCATAATGTCGAAGCGTTTTTAAAACGGACTGTTATTGCATACCAGCGAAATTTGGCCCTTTTGTTTGGATCTGTATGGTATAATAGTAGCTCTTTCTAGAACGCTTCGGCATCACGAGTAGTCAAGTAACACAGAACAGAAAGAGCAACAAAAAGCAGTCTCAAAGCAAATCATCGACCTAAAAACAGGAAGAAAAAAAAAGTCCAACTCCGAGACACCATTTATTGCAGGTTTCCACTAATCCACCCAATCCAATCCAACCACATAAACCGTAGCATGGCCTAGGCAGCTGTACAAGTACCATATCGGATCCCAATACCGACGGTCCGGACATGGCCAATCTAAACTAAACACCACCGCCTATCATACCCATTATCAGTCCAGCCCATTATTGTGTAGACAAAACGGATTTGGAGAAAGGGAACAAACCGGATCGCTCACATCCCCTAAGCGCAAACCCACCCTCGTCGTTTGCGCGGTCCTCCTTCTCCGCTCGCGGCTTTGCGTTCATATTCGCCACGAGTACGCCAGCGCCAGTTAAGGCTAGGAACGTCGCCAGGGTATTTTTGGTCCTAGTATAGTGGAGAGAGAGAGGTAGGATTAGCTTTGAGAATGTGAGAAAGGGGTGGAGGGGGGGGCGAACGTAAATAATCTAACGGGCATGATTATCTCTGTTATTATTGTAGAATTATAATAGCTAGACGAGGTAAGTTTAGATTCGACGATAGCCTACTGTACTGTACCCCCACCATGACAGTATAAGAAGAAATTGGATAGATTACCGGCCAAGTTATCGACAAGAAGAGAATAAATAAGGTTTCCAGTTGGCGGTCTTTATAATGCAAGAACCCTCAAGGCTAGACTAGACTACCGATAACTTATCTTTCACCACCACCTCCCCCACAACCTCGGAAGCTCACCATGCAGATTAGACTATCAGAGCGCAGTTACTCACACCGCACGCGACACACCGCCCGAATCTGGTTTGGTCTGGGTTTTGGGGACCCGCGGGTTGCGTGCTACAGTACCGTGCCATCCCGGCAGCTGGCTTATGATACCGGTACTTGGGATAATTGGTTGGAAGGGAGATAAGATAGTCACTATAGTAAACGTTCCCCGGCCCTTTCCCGACCATTGTTGAGCCGTGCTTGATTCCCGGCATTTTAGGAGGATATTTATAGTAAAGTACTCATATGGATATCATAGAAGTTTACCCCACGGTATCATTATCTATTTATTTTCCTGAGGCGAAGGGGGTTGCCTTATTATTGTAATACTGGTACTTCGTTTTCGTTTTGCTTGTAGTAGGTACTGTAACTTACGAAGAGGGGGGGGATTAGGGGGGGCAGGACATTTTGATATTCAGAGTACCGGTGTGGTACTCGCACTGTACTGTACTCGCTGGTTCATTTGCTATGCGGACAGTCCACAACCCTAACCCTCGCCTGTTTCGCACAGCATAACACCTCGCTGTTACGCTCAACCATTCAGCCATAAAAAGACCCTGCTTTGAGGCTTGAGAGATAATACTGAAGTGCTAGAATAACGGGTCAGAGTAGTTGTTTTGCCTATTTGATTTCTTAGAGAGTCATTTTTTCCTATTGGGGTGCACTTCTCACCCGACACTGCTTGTGCTTGAGTATTTCTGGGCGCATATTGAACTAGAAATGAATGCTACTGATAGTGAAAATCATAAGAAGATTAACTAATAATTATTTATGAAAGCAAGTTTATCACATGTGGAGATGAATGAATGGAGAGGGGAGGAAAGATTGAAGAATTCTAATTGTGCTTCTTGTGTTAGTACAGGGTTAGGGTTGTGGACTGTCCGCATAGCAAATGAGCCAGCGAGTACTCGAGTACAGTACTTGAGCGTGTGCGTGTCAGTGAAAACCGGAAAATTATTTCTGCTGATCCCGTGTGATACAAATCTCTATAAAGATAAGGGTTAGTCTATAGATGCTTTCCGATTTTTATGGACACACCCGAGTGCTTGTGCTGCGCTATGATGTGCTATACTAGCACAAATAAAATAACGCTCAGCTACCGTGTGGAATCTACAGCTTGTAACGCACGATATACTCGAGTAAAGAGTGTTCAAGTCCTGTAATGTACTCGTAGAGTTTAGTGCTGTACCCCCTTGCCGAACATGCGCACATCATTAATTTCGATCCTTCTTCCTCCTGCCGCCGGTGACTGGCTCCTCGTTAACCATTCCGGGGCAGGCGTTACCTCGTCAGCTCCTACCTTTCCCGGTAAAGCCACTCTCATATCTCGCCTTTCCGCGAGTCGAGTCGAAGCATGTGAGTGTGGAGCACGAGTGTCGGTGCATGGGCCGACCTGCCTAGAAGGAGATGGGCGGGGAAGTTAAGAGAAGAAATTGTAAATCCAGCGGGGCACTGAATGAGGAAAAGACAGGCATGACACCGGCAAGGAAATCTGTTATGGAAGTGGCGTGTGAATATGACACCGACAAGGGCGAAGAAGCGGTGGGGAAACAAACCCCAGATGGCAACCTTTCCCCTCCACAGCCTCCACAGTAGCTCATATAGCGCTGTCTGCTCGCAATAGGGCTCATGGTTTCAATCTATTCACAGCATAATATCAATACTCGCGAAATAAACTAGACGTAGGAATGATATCACAAGTAATTAATGATACAGCCAGACCCCATCAAGGTAACGTTAGGAAAGTTAAAACAATTAGGCAAGGCATAAAGAACCCTCCCCTCCAGCAGAGAAAACCCCAAAAAGGAACTTAAATTCAATCCTTTTACTTTTTCCCCTTTTTAACCAATCCGCCTCATTCTTCGGCCGTTCATCATCACCAGAGAATCATGCTAGGACAATTTCCTAGGTATTTTCATCCGAAAGTTGCTCCGCCCAGGAATAACACGAGAAGAAAAAAGAAAAAAGAAAATAGAATGACAGATAGTTAGAAGGAAATAATTATCAGTTATCAAAGGCTTCTATCCATTCATGTCTAAAACCCTCCAAACCCAGTAGCTTGCGGCGCAATTCCGTTGGCGTACGATTGTTGTGGCATAGGGCCACCCGGTCCGGCGGTGAGCATAAGACGATTACCAAGAATTGGGGTAGTGTCTTCGGCTTTTTGCTGAGTAGCCTCCTTGACCTTACGCTCTTCATTGTCTCTCTCAAGAGAAGCAATCTTCCTATTTTGCTGTCTCATGGCATTTATCATGAAAGGCTGCTCTAGTTAGAACATCTCGCATGAAGATCACGTTTTTAGGTGCAACTCACCATTGTGTAGTCACTCAAACCATGGCGCCACGAGATCTCCATGACAACATCAAGCTGGATAAGGTCATAGCAGGCGTAAAGCATACCAACATAGCATTCCCGGCTGCCAATGTCGACGAACTAGGGGCGCCAATCAGTAAGAATACCTCAAAGATAGAATATTTTACACTCACGTAACGAAGCAACTCTTCTGCTACATCTTCCTTTCCGGATACAGCAGCAGTCTCAATAGCATCCTTGAAGAGCCTGTCCTGCTTCGATAGAGCAATAGATTGGTTCCAACGCTTCTGCTTACGGTATATATTGGCAGCGATCTGTCGAAAGAAGACAAGTCTATAAAAATGTGAGAAACTCTCACCAAACAAACACATCATAGAAACTCACTCGTGCTGCTCAAGACGTTGAGCAAGTTCAATCGGATCATAGTTGTCATAGTTCTCGACCGAATCACGGAGCGTCTTGTAATCTTCTTCCTCGATCAACAAATCATTAATAGCGTTGTTGACAATCTTGTTATTTTGAGGCTGAACATTGAGCAAGAACGGTTTGATAAGAGGAATATTGTCCGACTTCTCAAACATTCGCACAACACTAGAAAAGGTAAGCTCAATGCTACCAATAACAGAAGGAAGTTGGCCTACCGAGAAACATCAATACGAGGTGTAAGAACAGCTAGTAAATCGGTAAGCAGGGAAGGTTGCTCCTGCAGGTAAAAGTTCAGGGCACGGTAGTAAATTTCCAGGTTGGCGACCTTGATGACAATATCCTTGAATGACTGGTGCTCCCAGGAATCTGCCGCTCTCTCCATCATTGCCAAAGCGGCATTATCCCACTCGTCATAGCTGAGAAAAATACATTAGTCACGCTCAACATAGAGAAAGCGGCAGCACGTACTGGCAATACAAAAATATGAGTTCAGGCCAAAGATGAGCTTGCTCGCAAGCACGAATCATTTTTGGAATGTTGATACGGCCCCAGAACAACTTAAGATGTTCCATTACACGATCGGGGTGGTATTTCGAAAGGGCAATGCCCAACTCAGTGAACATGCCCTGCAATTAAACCAGTCAAAATTAGCCAAACGATGGCCTCACGCCTCGATAGGACAACGGTTCAACATACCATATGGGCTCTCTCTAAACCCAATCCAGCCTCGAGAAGGCTAATCAGCTCGCTAAAGTACCCGTTACGTTCGTATTGCTTGACAAGATCTTGCAGCTCTTCTGCGTGGACAATCAAGTTGAGACCGCAAATCTGCGCAAGACGAAATTCCTTCTTGGAAACACAGGCCTCATTGACCTGCTTCCATACTTTTGTGCTATTGGCTTTACGGGCGCACTCAACAGCATTTTGGTACTCTTCCAAAAATACGAGAGTAGTCTAAGATGAATTAATAAAGGGATTCCCGAATCCAGGGGAATATATGGACTTACAGCCAATTTGGCCCAGTTGGAAATGCTTGAGAAGAAGACTTTGGCGGCCTGGTGAAGTCCCTCTTCGTATGCCTTGTCACCACACTCTTCGATATTAGCAACGTTAGAGCTATTTAGGAACTCCTCCAGCTCAGGCAATTTATCGACCCTAGCATAGCACAGAACCAAGCTACTATCAACAACTGGCTCTCTCAAGGTCTGCCTGCACATTTGAAGATATCTGATGAGATCCTCGAATTTCCCAGCATGAGTAGCTATCTCAATAACCTCGGCATAGTTACTAGGATCCTTAGCGCGGATATAAGATTCGATAGAATCAGTAATACGAAGGCCGTCCAACTGAGCCTTACCGAGACGACTCCATACTTCGGGCAAGTCAACACGGTCAGCGTAGCCAAAGGCGCGTTCAATGCTAACTATGTTTTCAATGAGAACATTGATAGCGTCACTATGCGCATTGATCTTCTTGTAGACTTCAAATGCCTCCTCATTGAGCCCATTCTGGATGGCAATGTGGGCTACATCGGGGCCGTCGTAGTTTGTGAGACGGTGAATGTAGTCCATTACGCGGGCCTTATCCGCTTTAACTGCCGTGAGGATAAGCAGATTCTGCAAGCTGCTATTATCACTGAATGTAGATGGCTCAAGAATAATCTTCTCAAGAAGCTCAATCAACTCGGTCGGGAGATCATTGCTCAAGAAGCACTGTACGGCCACCGAAACATCTTCAGGGTCAGTGGATTCGGGGACGGCAGTTGCAACAACTTGGTCCACCAGAGAACGGCGGTGGATGTTATTGGGGCTCAAGACAAACCCCCATAATTCGGAATCACGGCGTGCTACAAGGTACCGGGCCTGCTGTTTGAACATGGAGTTCTCATTGGTAATCCTAACCAATTCGATATCATTTTGGCCCTTCTGGTATGCAATGAATGCCAAGTACGGATCTCTCTTTTCGCAGTACTTTCCGACTACCAAAGTATCGTACTGGTCGTTCTCCTTCAAGAATTTCTCTGGGTTGTTGTTACTATCGATGTATATCTTCGCAAGGGCGTTGTAGACAGCTGGTTGTTGATTCCCAGTAGCCAAGGTATCCTCCAGGAAGGGCAGCAAAAGCTTTAAACGGTTCCTGCGCTCAACTTCGGCAACAAGCTCATCGATAGGAATTGCCGAGCTCTGGACAGACTTCAATAAACTCTTAATGATAGACTCCTCGCAATCAACATCCAAGAGCCCTCCAACCACCGCCGGAGTTCTGGCCGGATTAACTCTCTGGACGTAGACCTCAATGGATTTGAACTGCTGATTCTGGTATAGATATAAGACCAGCTCGTGGATGAAATTGAAACGATCGCAGACCACAATCAGTGGGAGCTGCTCAGTCAGTTTTGCCTCCTTAAGGAAATTCTTGACCTTCTCCGGATTATAGAAATTGCTATCGCGACAGATACGCTCTACCTCACTCATCTGGCCACAAATAGTAGCAGCTTGGATGTACTTGAAGTGCACATCCGGATCTTCACTCAAATTGACGATACTACCAAGGTAATAGTAGAGACCCTCAAAGGTTTTGAAACTTTCAAAGAGGTCAATCAAGCGATTGGCACCTAAAAGGTCGGAGTATTTAGTCGCAATTTGAATCACAACTTGGAGGTTTTGACGAATGTTAATCCTCAGCATCTCCCGCATGCAGTCCAAGGATTGCTCCAAGGACATCCTCCCAAAATACTCAACAATGAATTCCGGAGCAAGCCCGGGACTATTGTTGCAGAGAACCCGCTTAACCGCAGCAGGATCATCGTAATGTTCCAAAGCCTGCGGAGAAAATCAATTGTAAGTATAAGGCCGGCAAATATAGAAAAACAACAAGAGGATATCATACTCTCTGGAATAGGCCCGCGTTCTCGCACAACTTTGCAATCTTTTCACGATCATAGTACGAGAACATATTATTCAACAGAATGGCATCCGCAACTTGGGGCGCATTCAAGAGGTTCATTTCTAACAAACGAGTCTGTTGGGCCGCATGCTCTGGCTTGTTTCCCTCCAATGCAGTTAATAGGAAAGCCGTGGCCTGCTGGATCATATTCTGTGACAAGAAAACATCGACCACCCGGTCAATGTCAACCAAGGAACCACCCTCCTGGCTGGCAAGCTGAGTTGCAAATTCGGCTCCTTTCTCCGGGTTGATTCGGACGATATGGGTCAACAAAGCTGTGTAGTCTGGGCCATATCCGACCTTTTGCGCATATGGCACGATCTTGTCGAACTGCCCAGTCTCGGCAAAGGATGCAACAACTTTCTGAGGAACATTGGCCCGTAAGTAGACACTCAAGGCGAGGTTAACATCATGGACCCTAACGGCGTCCCCCAGTTCTTCTGTACATTCCAACTTGTTTTCCTTCAACCATTTCTCCAGCAGATGTTTCCGGTTTTGTGCAAGAACGGGCTTGACCAATTCGATAGTCTCGTGCTTGTTCAGCGTCGTCTTGTCCAACAACATACCAAAGTATTGGAGAATGACCGAAAGCTGTCCGGGAGGTGCTGGAACGGACTTAAACTGTTCGATGGTCGCTGGAGTACGCAGGAATCCACGAGGAGAATTTGCGGCAACTTTAGCGGCTTCCACATAATTCTTTTGATCCATAAGTGATTGAAATTGCTTCTGATATAGCTCATCAGCGCCGGCAAGGCCAGCCCGCGAAGCAAGTTTGATGGCAAGTGTTGAGTTCGCCGGGTTTTCTCGTAGATATGGGATGATCTGATTCTCATCGACACTCACGCACAGAACTTGGCCCTTTCGGTTTACGCCAATGATACCGGAGCTAGCTTCATGGGGCGCTGTGATGAAAATGGTTTCACTCGAAATGCGGTTCATGAAAATGCAGGCTCCAGTCTCAAGATCGTACAAATGGATGAAACCGTATTTGGTAACCAAATATATGACAGAGAACCTTGGTGAGATCTGCATTGCAACGGGAAAATCGTTGACGGCCTCCGCTGGGAAATAGACATCGACAGCCTTCTTCTGGAACACTGGGTTGGCAGCGACATGGTCTACCTCAACTACATGGAGTTTAGCTCCTTGACTTGTGCGGACAGCAAATGTGAACAGTTTCGTGTCAGAGGAAGCCCCTTCAAGTCGGATCGAGGCGAATGCAGCGGCGTGACCTTCGATGGCCTGGCTGATCCCTCTATCTTTAGAGTACAGCTGCATGTTACCCACAACACGGCCCTGTGATTGAGAAATACCGACAACAACCATCCATTTCTCATCCGCATTGACGCGGTAGTTAATGATTTGGCAACCCTAATTCTCAAAAGTCAAAATTAATCCCCATCCTTGCGATGGCCATGCTTACCGAAAGATTCATGTGTCGGTCGAAGATTTTGACAGGAGCGGCTTGGCCAGGATCCATAACATCCCAATGGTAAACGCTATTGTCTGTAACAAGGCCCAAGCTCCTCTCGCTAATCCACTTCCAAAAGACAACATCCTCATTCATTGTATGCGACTTCAGCTTCTCCTTTGCTTCCAAGTTGAAAATCTGAAGCGTGCGTTGGGCTTTCAAGGCGATAATCTGTTTGCTCCAGTGCATGATAGCACTATCTGCCTTGATTGTCCTCCGTGTGACCTGGTTGCCATTATGAAGGTCGATTATTACGACTTGTGCTGCTGCCTCATCACTCTTTTCACGAACGCAGATGAAGTGATCGCTCTCCAAGGTCTGTGGATAACGGTTAGAGAATGGCTCAGAATCACGACCAGAAGCAAAACTTAATAGTAAAACTTACGGTGGTATTGAAACCTATTGATGCTTGCTATTTTCAAACAGTCAGTGAATAATTCATTCGGGGATGCCAAAGCTGTTTTGGTGGTCCATACTTGAATTTCGAGCTGTGGGAGCTATAGGTATAAAATTATCAGTAAGAACCATCAGACGGCGGTTCAAACTTAAAGTGCAACTTACAGATAAAAGTTCGGTAAAGGTAATTGGTAAAGGGGCCATGTTTGTTCTGAGCTTTGAGCGCTAGGGGCTCACCCACGTTGAGGAAAAAGGAGGCAAAGAGAGAGACCAAAAATTATGAGGAGCAAAGCAAAAAGCTAAGAAATTTGAGAACGAATCGAAAGCAAAGTAAGGAGTGCAGAGAGGGAGGTAGGGCGAGGATTGAGAGATGCTGGATGGAGAGTGGGGTGTAGGTAGATGAGATGGAAAATGGTGGGTTGAGGCGGTGGAGATGATGCCTTTTCTCGTTGGTGCCGCCATCCGCGAATTGCTGAGAGGTGTCGTTTAATCCGTGAGGCCTGCTGTATAGGGCTACCTTTTACTCTGTAGCTGCGAATTCCGCAGCCTTAGCAAAAAAAGACAGCGTCTTGTTGAGCCTCATCCTTCACCTTTTCAATACCAGTGCCTTTATCCCCCTTACAGCCAAGAATAAGGAACCGATCAAACGCCCCAATCTCCCTAATTAGAGAACACAAGGCATGGTGCTCATGCCCTAATATTAAGCTACAGATATGAGCCACCGGTAGAGAAGTTTGATCCCAGCTGTCATAGTATTATACGGCACTGCACATTCCCTTTTCGCCTTGGAATAGTCTAAAGACAAATGTTACCGGCTTCAGAGCTCCTTAGCCAAAGAACGTGCTTGAGTAGGAAATAGCAGCACTATCCTCGTTAGTCCGGGCGATCATTAGCTTCTGGGCAACTAACATTGTCCCGCCTAAATTCTACCTTAAGCCACTTCCCTTTTGGTCAAGTGAAAAAACCCTAAAGGGAGAGGTGTATGTAACTATTCATGATCGTTCAACGATAAGGCCAAAACTCTCGCGCAAGGTTAAGATGTTAACTCTAGAAATGCTAATTCCTCTCGCAGGGGCCCTTCTTTTTTCCCTTTGATTACTATGAAGTCACACATATGATTCTAGAGTTCGACCACAAAACCGCTCAGTTCCCGCAGTTAGATATTCTATCGGCTCCCTGTTACACCAACTAAGTTTGGTCAAGCATTCTTACGGGTATCTCCATTAACTTTTAAACCGTTCACCCTACAATTAAGGCCTTGCTCTGCATATTAAGGTAAATGAGAAGCATCGGAATAGTTAAAAATAATATATGCTCTAATGGATGTGAGGCAACAACGAACCCTGAGAAGTCTTTAGACTCCCAAAATTAAGGAACAGAAGATCTAAAGTGATAGCTGCCAACCCCCACCTCTTATAATAATAATAAAAACTCAATTTTGTAGTGCATGTCCCATGTCACCAAAGTTATAGCTCAAGAACTAGGAGATAATTTGCGATTTCTGTCTATTACACATCACAAACAGCTCGATTGGAAACATTCTTCTTGTACCCCAGATAAATACCCAATAAAAGTAACATCCTAAGAAGGGTCTAGAGCTTATTTGAAACTTTTATAAATTCTCGACTTCCAAACAGAAGAAGACAGCGCTCACCAGCCGCTCTTTGGTTTGTCAATAGCTTAATGCTAGTAAAATGCAGCCCGCTATCGTAATCTTAACTGATACCGGATGGAATTAAAGCACCAAGTTACGAAACCGGCAGACGGTACTTTGCATCCGGGCCTTTTATGCCGGGTAAGTATCTGCTTTGCTCTGAGCTCCCCGCCTACTCCGGCTCAGAGCAAAGCAGATACTTACAAACCCTGGCTGACCCCCGTTCTTCTCCCAACCTCACTCTCCTTTGTTTTACCTCAAGTCCCCCCAGATATTTCTGATAGCTATCACTGGTTATTTTAACGTGCCTGGCGAGTTTACGATAGGTCACCGTGCGGTAACATATGGTGACAAACTCACCGTTGGAAGATGAGAATAGCTCGAGTGATAATCAATGAAGAAGGATGCCTCTGCCGGGGCCATATAGGATCTCCTGAACCGCTCCCCGGTGTTGGAAACTTGAATTGTGGTCACGGCCGTGCTCTCATATTCTCTATTACTACGGTCACGAGTGATGCCTCGTGACCGCTTGCGTACCCCCTGTCCCCACTCTTACTTCTACGCCCCCTCCTTTCTTCCTCTCTTTTTCTTCTCTTTCTTTTCTTTTCTCAATCTCCTCTTTGTTCAACAAGCAATACAAGTTGTTCGCTTACTTTGGAGACCGCTCTCCTCTTGAACTTGTAATACTGCTCGCTTCTGCTCGTCCACTCTCGATATCTCTCAACACTCGGAGTAGCGACGTTGCAGCGCACTTTTTGTTGGAGCTAAAAAACAGAAATTATCCTTGAGCATAAATCTTCACTACTTACAACCTGTGATACTACCGGTAGGAGCAAGACAGTGCCCAGCGCGGGGCCACGATGATCACTACTATTCACATCTCAAGCCGTTGAGGAAAAAACCACCACTTGGAAGCGGCAATTTGGCGAGACCCTCAAAAACACAATAGCCAGGCCCAGCCCAATCCCGAAGATCTCCGGTGCGGTGCCCGTCAACATCACAGCGCATGAGCTACCCGTCCCAGACCCACAGCTTAAACCTATACCATAAGAACTAGAATGATTAAGGATCTTGCTAGAACGTTAGAGCTTCCTCCCCTAGTAAGGACTATGGTATCTCCCTTTTTACTTGTCTCAACTGGAGAATATTTTCACTGTGCTTTCTCCCCTTAATCCAAAGGGGAAATTCTGGAAGTCCTCGGGTTGTTCTCAACTACTCTAGTTCTCATAGTCCTGTAAGTTAATGGCAGCCCGTCTGCCTCACTTCCCCCCACACGGCTAACCATGATTAAGTTGCCTTGCATGTCACCCACCTCCAATCACAACAGTCATATTCGAGTATTCCCCATTGAGCCCATCACAATACGGTACCGGTAACTAATCCGCAACCACAATAGTGCTCGTACTGTACTCTACTCGTGCAAGTGTGGCCGATCGATATGATAGTCACGTGCCTTTTCCGCGCACTCCAACCAGAAGGCCCACCAAAATTTCTTATCAAACCCACGTGACTAATCTATCAATCGGCCGCACTTGCAATCACCCCTCAACCCCTGCTTGCATCCCTTCCCGCCTCCCAATTGGCCATCGGCCAAATCCCCCGTTACCCTCCTTACCTAGCAAAACTATATAACCTCCCCACGCCCCACACTTTTCCCCTTCTTTTTCCTTTCCTTTTCTTCTTCATACTTACCTTGTGACAGACTCGGACGTTCATTGATATCCGAGACTCGGAGAACTCCACCTTCATTGCACACCGAGGGTAGAGCCTCTGCCAAAGGCCTTCGGGCCTTCTGGGTTGCTCAATTTTTGATTTATTTAAAATGATTTATCTTTTTTATCATGCTTGATATTATTGATATTGATTATTATTTTCATTCTCCGTTGGGGTCTGGGCTTTGTCGAGGCTTTGAAGGAAGAATGAATAAATGGGAATTTGGATTGTTGAAGGAGGGGGGGGCGCGTTGTGAAACGTTGTGATGGGTCCATTTTGTATGGGGGTGGATCGAGCTCTACGGGGGGCTTTTTATTTTCGTTTTGTATTATGGATATCCTAGCGTGTGGGATTGCTTCGGCTATGCTATGTTTTTTGTATGGCAGAGTATGATAAAGAAGAGTGCTTTGTGGTGGAAAATTTCCTATGCTATCAACTTCTGAAGGACGGAGAACGCGTGCGTTTGTGAGATGGAAATGGGTATGTTCAGAATGTGAGTTCAGTTTACAGAAATTGATGAACGATATGCGCGTGAGCCATGCGCACTCGACTCTACAAAAGCGTGAATTTTAGGCTTTCTGGGGAAATAATAAAGGATGGGGCGGGCAAAAAAAGGCGCAAACGGGAATCGCCTGGTTTGAGCCCAGATCACTTTATCGCCAGTCATAGAATATGCTGCCTAAGTATATACATTGCGACTACATCCGTCCATCGATTGTCTAACTAACGTCAATCTCCATCTATCAGTCCTCTGAGAAAAGATCCCTCAAAACCGCATCCTCACAAGCCCCCATATCCGGCGGCTTCATCCCATACGTAGCTTCGTAAACAAAGATACTTAGATTACTAAAGAAAGGCCTCAGCAGCTCAGATCTTATATCGCCCCCACTCTTTTCTAATTCCCTAACGTGATCGCCAGCCAGCCATGGCCTCCGCCGATTCTCCACAATTGTGCCGTGCGAAGAGGATGAAGGCAGCTCGCTTGCAACTTGATCGACGAGAGCAGTTGGATTCCAGTCGTTCGGGCGGTAAACCGCTTCTATCGTGTCTGTTACGAATAGCCATTCGTGTAACTGAAACTCGTCGGGAGCGATGACTAATAGGGTGTCCAAGAGTTTGCAAGCCTGTAGAATCGAAGAGTCTGTGTGTATGTCGTTCTCCTCCTCTGGGAAGAGAGATGATAGAGCGGATTGTAATTCGGTGTTGATGAGCGGCCAGAGAGAAGAAATATGTACTGGAGAAGTCCTAAGAGCTAATGCTCGGAATACGAGGTAAATATCCCCTCTTGTGGCCGAAGATGGTGAGGTTACTGCCGTGGCAGATAGTAATTCGACTAGCTTTTCTTCTAGCTCAGGAAGATTAACAACGAAAGTGTCCATCTCCGCCGCGAGTATTAAGAATGCAATCCTTCTTAGGTTGAGTTGGGTCTTTTTATCAGTCTCCTGTCGTGCCGAGTTGGCGCCCACACCAAAAAGGACACCCGCTGTTGTAGGTGGGGTGATTCTCCCTAAAAGTTCGGTCATGCGTTCTCGCTCGCTGATGAGGAATTGTCGAGCTAACGGAACCCAGTTGCTTTTAACAAGTGAAATTGGCGATGAGAAGAATTTAGGATCAAGAAAAGCATCAGAGAGTTCTTTTTTCCAGGCCTTTTGATTATTAGGCAATCGTGTGAGTTGGTATAGAAGGTCTAGTACCCCCCCTGTGACATTGTGTGGGAATGATTTGGACCTGAAGGTTGGACCTATTACATTTGCCGAGATTGCAATAGAGGCAGCGACCACCCTATCGGGCTCGACGAGGACCTTGCGAAGTTCTGGCACGGTAGATACCAAGACGGCTACAATGTCGACCGGGAGTGTTTTCCCCTTGCTGGTCCGATCCCCCTTATTATCTCCGTCGCTTTCCTTCCCTCTCTCTCTCTCTCTATCCTTATCGCCTGCGGTAGCTGGCGCTGGAGATTCTAGCACATTTTGGCCAATTGGCTTGACCGTGAATGCTGCAGTTAGTAGCCTAATAAAAAGATCCTGTGCAAAGCGTCAACCGTAGCTCGAAAACAATTGATAGAATAATTGGCAATGGAAGCCTACCCCTAGTTCCTTTCTCATCCGTCTCTGCTCTCCAAAGTTGGTATTGTCTACCTTTTCTCCAAGGATAGCTGTGAAACTTAGTAAACTCGGCAACGTCTGACGGTGTGGGAATGGGTTGGCAAGAACATCTTTCAAGAAGACCATGCAGTCTGCCCAGATTTCATCCATAGCATCATCCTCTAAACTGCGGGCGTATTCTACTAGGAAGACCACAACATCAAGGTCTTGAAGTTCAGCGGTGAGCGCCGATTTACGGTTCGGTTCCAGCGCAGCCGGATTTGTTCTTGAGTAGATGGCATTAAAAATAGCGGGAATCGTGTGTTTGGGCCTCGATCCATCAAGTACATTGATAAGTCTGAATATACCCCCAGTTTTCTTGACATCGCTTGTTGGTGTTGGTTTGGCTGGCCAGAGTTCAATCAACGTCTCTAAACATTCAAGAGTTTCCGCGCCAAAGAGATTCTCCAGAATCCTACGAGCGCGCCCTCTTATTCGTACACTAACGTATTGCCAACTCTCCTTGCTGCCGGGATCCAGCTCATTTTCCCCAGTAATTGCGTTAGAATCACCCCAACTCCAGATTGCATAGCAGCTTTTCACGGTATCCCTGAAACAAAGAAGTACCGTGAGGCGGTTATTTGCTGCTGAGCTTCTATGCTGTGGACTTTCGACTGCAAAGACACCGCTAACCATATTCCCGAAGAATGTGCTAGCTGTTGGTGCATCAGGGTTTTTGGTGTTGGCCCCAGCGCTCTTGATCTCTTCATTAACAAGTTTGTCATGAGCTGCTCCAAGTATCTGTTCGAGGCCGTGCAGAAGAGCAACCAGGGTGCCTTCCGGACTATTGACTGGTGAAATCAAATCATTGTGTTCCTCCTGCCTGAAGACCTGCTTTAATGCATGAAAGGCCTGTCTTATTTGCTCGCACAGACACTCAACCAGTGGCATCAGAATTTGAAATATCACGTTCTCCAACAAGGGCAAGCACTCAGTCAAGAAATTGACCCAGCTGTCCAATACTGGTCGACTACTCGAGCTGGAAAATCCACCGACAAGGCATTTAAGAAGCTGCTGTGGTGGTATAGCTCTGGGCGGTGCTACCATCGTCTTCTCTGTCTCAACGGATATTGGAGCCCGCCCTCCCTTAATACTTCCGGTATCTTTTTTGAACTGTCCCAACTGGCTTGCAGGTCTCATCAAAGAAAGCTTCAACGCCGCAAATAGTACATCCAATAGTGAAACTTGCACGTATGTATCCGCAACGTCTAAAGCTGAAATGAGGCGGGCCGTAAGAACATTCTCGAGTTCCATGTCCACAAGAGGCTTTACAAAAGGGCTTAGGAGCAGTTGGTGTAGCACTTTCAATGCTGTCCTATGAAGGCGAGATACTCGCTCGACATCTTTTTTCTCTTTGGCATCACCTTCAATGGCTCTCACAGCGGCTTTGACAAAAAATGTTTGGAGGGTCATATCATCTTCCCCGTATCCGGCTGGTGAGAACGAAAATATTAGCTACACAAGACTTGACTTTATCAGAGAATGGTCCCTTACCTTCCACAAGCGCTTTAGCCCGAGCTTCATCGGCTCCAATAACCAACTCACTCGCCAGTGCAGCTAATACTGTGTTTGTGGAATACTGTAAGATGTTTGACAGTGTCTGAAAGTAGTAAGTAGCTACCTCCAAATCATCATCTTCCCCGAGTGGCTGTCTTCTAATTGGTGCGCCGTTGACATCTCTCTGGCCAGGATCTCTCAGGAAACCAAATCCGAGAAGTTTTGTGATGAACACGCTGAACAGCCTTCGAAAATGAGTTTTTGGGTATTCCCCAAGGTGCGATGCAATGGGTAAAACATACCTATAAACTGTCCCAAGATTCTGGAGCCAGCCGCGAGCAAAGACAGCAGCCTCTAATCCATCGTCCCCCAGTGCATCCAGAAATAAGAACAATGGCCTTGTCAAGACCATTTCCAACCCACTTGCACCGCCGGGATGATTGCTACTGTGCATCCAGAGCACACTGAACTTCCTTCCATTCTCCGCGTTCCTTGCGGAATAGACACCGCCAACATCACCTTTGGTCATCACAGTTGCGATTGCAGCTTCTATTTTTCTATCCGCTAAGACCATCTGAAGGTTCCAAATTGCTTTTACCGCTTCCACATGAAATTTAGGTCTATCGGGTGACAAATAGCCCCAGATATTTCTAACAATGGGCAGGATAAGGGATCCAATATCATGCGGTGATATGTAACTCTTAATGTACAAAGAAGCCACCACATTCGCGATTCCTTGCAATGCGACAAAAGATACGACTGGATTCGACAGAACGGCGAGGAAAGATTGAGCGAGCTGTGTTGATTCTTTCCAGCATTGGAACTGGGGGATTTTCTGGATAACGCTGACCAGTAAATGGCACCGTACCCTTATGTCTTCGTCGTTTTCGAGACCCGTCAAGGCGCTTTGGGCTGCCCTGGCAGCTTCTTGAAGAACCCAGTGACCTACATTCCGAATTGAGAATGGCGGTCCAGCTGGAGATCCTCCACTTTGTCTATAAAACTGCTGTATTCCTTCTATGATCATTGCTTTGTCTGCGTGTTCTGGTTCTGAAGCCACTTGTGCCGGTATTGTCTTGAAGACACTCTCGGGGACCATTCGCCATAGAGCTTCAGCGATCCTGAACCCCTTTGCTTGCAACGCTTTTCCAGGGCCCCCACCAGAGACCTTTCTCAGCTCTACGAGCGTCGCTAGTACCAATAAGGGAGTATGCAGTACCACCATCTCCTCCTCATTCACGTTGAAAGTCCTGATAACAAAACGTACACTCTCCAGTATTTCTTCCGCCTCCGTTCCTTCTCCGGCGGAAAACGCCTGGGTAACCTTTTCTAATATTTGACCCCAAATGAGTGATGCTTCAACCCCATCAAAAAACATTCGGGCGCTCTTTAGGACTTCTGCATAGACTTCCTTACTCGGTGCTGATTTCTCATATTGCCTTACACTTTCGACCACAGGCAAAAACAGTTTGGGGACAACCAAAGAACCAACCTCCCAGCGATCCATTAGGGAAAGGCAAATTCTGTACGGCTTTGCCCGCTCGGCAGAACTGGCCCCGATAGGTTGATCGAGCATCTTCTCTAACCCTCCAATAAGGGCATAGAGACCATATTTTCCAAAGTAGTCGTTCGCACGCCGTTCTTGTCCTTCTGGTCCGAGATACCAGGCCCAGAGGCGGCGATTAAGTGACATATCCCTCCGTAAAACCACCCCGGCTGCCGAGGTTATTAGAAGCTCAAGGTCAGGTTTGCTCACCCGCTCTTGCAGTATTTTTGAGCAAAGCGGCAGTGACCCCACCAGTAGGTCCAGGAATCCTCGTTGAACCAAGATTTGCTCATCGTTCAGGCCCGCGCAGAAGGCCCTTATCAAAAGTCCAGGCTCAGGGCTAACTAGCGCTTCAGCATCACTTCCTTCTAACTCTAAATTGTCACCACTTCCTTCGGAATCTAGTTTCGGGAGCCTTCTTCCCAAGAAAGCCAGTGCCCCCTGCCGCCTGCCTGGGCTTGTTATAGTAGCTAATAAGAAGCACTGCCAGAAATATGCATCGTCACAAACCCCATTTCGAATTTCGTCTATCAAGGTCAGTGTTCGGTCAAAGTATTCACCCCCCTCCTCATCGATACCGGGAAGTAAGGCTAAAATTAAGCTTTTTAGAGCCGGACGTAGAGCGGTCGCAAGCGGAAGGTAAAACCTCTCAAGAAGCGTAAGATAATGGGGTTTTAATGTTAGGGATGCGTATGAGAGAACCGGTGTCAAACCGGGTGTCCACAAAGTCAGGTCCGCCCCAAGGCCCTCACGCCCAATAATAGAGAATATGTAAGAATAAACTTCAATTGTCTTCTGGTGGACTCCGGAGGGAAGTTGAGGATTTAGACATTGTGCCAGTCGTTTCGCTATGAGGGCTTTTGATGGTATTAAAGGAAGTGAGGGGTGAGATTGGAGTGCCTATTTCTTTTATTTTAAATGAGTTAACACAAAACTCTAGTAACTCTAGTAACTTTAACAAAATTCGTCGAAGGTAAGGGTTATAAGTAACCTTAAGAAGTCGGCCAAGAAATGAGATATAATCAGCCCATTCTTGTAGACTGTAGCTTTCGAATAGAGAAAGTGCACGGTCGATAGTCGTAGAATACCGTTTATATTTTGGGTCTTTTCTTGTAACTTCTGTAGACAAGCTCTGTTAACTGATGGTCTCCGATATAGCTTGTAGGCAATTCGTACCATCTTCATTTCGAAACCTTGGTCTTGGTTGAGGAGATGAGCGGCCAGAGCTTAGGGGGGATGGAATTCTGGAACTAGGATCGAGAGACATTGGGTTTGAAGATGAAAACTAGATTACTCTGACTGAAGATCGCTGTAACATCGTAGCTTCACAGAGCTTACGATAGACCGATATGCACAGAACTCGCGATAGGGTAACTTGCGACTTAAACAAGGTTACCCTACCTTCCCTTCTAGACCCTCTTTACCATTCTAAGTTTTGCCTGACTTAAAAGCCATAAATTAAAGGTTTCGCAGTGAACCGGCACAACAGCATATCGTACACCCAACAAACCACTTGAAACGAGTGTTTTCCACTACCCAAAGATAAGCACCTCCACCCGCTACTTTCTGCATCCTCCCTTTTGATTCTTTTGGCCAATCCTCGACACCAGCCTACATGTTATCCGGACACCGAACTCTGGCACGGGAGTTCCCATTTTTATGTTCCGGTTTCCGAAAGGTTTCTACTTTCGGGACTACCGCAAGCCACCCAACTATTCGCACAGGCGGAGGAGTGCGGCGGACACGGTGGGTATTTCTTCGCCTTCTACACCCATATTTTCACGGATTCTAAAGGCAATATAGTGGTGGGAATTTCGACTGGACTTCTCAACTGTTACGCTGCCAAAAACCGCCCAGCAATGCTACTCTAAATCCCAATTCTCCCTTAGGGTCACATTCAGGGAATCAGTGTCTACTTTCAGATGTTACAGTTTCTACTCTCGGATTCGCCGAGCGATCAAACAGACGGAATTTCTCGACTTCGGCCTCCTTGCTCGCTCAAACAGGCCATGAGGAGTTATCTGAGAACACTAACAATACTACTTTTAATGATGGGGGAGGGCAAGGTAAAGGAGATACAGGAAGTCGGGTTTCCAGACGCAATACTGATAACAATGGACGAGTGTTAAAAGTCAGCAGAAAAAAAGGGCCCTTGGAAATTTGGAAGATGATTCGTGTGGAGGTTGCGAAATTTCTACGAGGCGAGATCAAGGAAGAAATTAAGGAGGAAAGGGTTAGCCCAATACCGACAGAGCCTCTCGTAGAGAAGGAATTGAAGGATCCACCTGGCGAAATCCCAGACGAGGCACCTTTCGTCTTGCAAAGTAGCTATGCAGATGGAATTATTGAGGAGTTGAAACAACCGGAAACCCAGGAACAGTTTGTGGAGCAAGGCTCCTACTCATCTTTTGGACTTGATCTAGAAGAGCAAGGGTCTTCTCCCAATGCCACGTCAACTCTGGATATCCCTGGTTCTAGTTGTCGCGCTGATGAGAAGGCTTCGGAAGTTACAGAGTCTGAGGCTAGTGGCCCCTCGTCCCGAGAAATCTTCGGATCAGGTGATTGCTCACCTCGTAAGGTATCTGAAAAAAAGAAAGTCGAGATTGATACCCATTCAACAACCACTAAGACTCCTATATCAGAAAAGGGAGCAGACAAAGTGGTCGTGGCAAAAACTAGAGAGCGAAAGAGAGTCATTGGCACCAAGAAAGCTGAGGCTGTCGCTGAAATTGAGGCTACGACTAGAGAGCGAAAGAAAGTAACTGACACCAAAAAAGCTGAGACTGTCGCTGAAATTGAGGTTACGCCAAAACCAAAGCCTAGCAAGTCATTAGCTGAGTTCGCTGAACCGCTTGGCTGGACGGAACTGTCATACATTCCGCTAACCTACCATATATCCGAGCAGACTTTGCTTAAAAAATTCTCCTTGAAAGAAGGCAGCCCATTGAGGTATTGGTGCTATGATTTATATGCGAGCACCACAGGGGAGAAGGTTAATGTCCATTACTGCAAAACAATCGAGGAGTTTAATCGGGTGGCCGAATTATTTCTCAATGATAGGGTTCTTGGTTTTGACTTGGAATGGGTGCCTTCGAACTTTTCGACCTCAAAATCTGCAAAGTAAGTTTGCCAGGATCCGGGTCTTCTCAAATCTTGATACTGACTACTCTATAGAGTCAACGCATCGTTGATGCAGATAGCGAATGAGAGCAATATCGCATTATTCCATATTGCCAAAGTCTCAGGTTTGTTGTTACGCAAGATTCACCTGTCTTGGCTAATTATGTTTCATAGGCCAGGTTCCCGACTTTGAATTGATACCGCCGAATCTTAGAAGACTGCTAGAGTCAGAGGATATCATGAAAACTGGCGTGAGTGTGACAGGTATCTTCACCTTTATATCCTCCGTAGTTCCCAAATCAATTCTAAACCTATTTCATGAATTAGGCGATGCCAAGAGAGTCTCCAAATTCCTTGGTGTTCATCCTGCCGGCATTTTCGAGCTGTCTGACCTGTGGAACCTTGTCTATAACGTGAGAACCATGGGAGGTTCCATTACTCGACGTTTGATCGCTCTTTCTAGGTTAACCGAGGAATGCCTCTATCTCCCCTTAGAAAAGAGTGCCTCAAGGATGAGCAATTGGTCGGTTGAGTTAAGCGATAAACAAGTACAGTGTGAGTTTTCGAAAGAAAAAAAGAAAGAAAAGGCAAAAAGGACATGGGCTTGCCTGTGATGGCCGAGAAGTTGACTCTAATCGTTTAGATGCGGCGAACGACGCCTATGCGGCATTCCGCGTCTTTGACGCATTAGAGGGGATGAGACACGGTCTTACTCCAATTCCCAAGTTTCCAGGGTGCCGAATCATACCCCCACAAGAACCACCTTCCGACAACGACTATCCTATTGTTGAAGAGGAGGTGGAAGAAGATGATTACAAGCCAACGCGCATCAATCTTGATGGACCCGAGGTTAAAAAGGCTAGTTCATGGGCCACATCGTTTTTAGGGGCGCTTGCCGGAAGTGGTATAGAAGCGAAGGCTCAACATTCGCAGCTGAAGGCCTATTCGTTATGGCACGACGGGAAGCACTCCGTGGAGGAGATCGCGGAACTTTGTCGGACCCCGCCCTTGAAACTGACGACGGTAGTCATGCACATTTTGGAAGCCATTCAACTCGAGAATCTTCCTTATGACGATAGCAGACTGGCAGAGTTGAGAAAGCGTATCCCGAAGCCATTTATGAATGGCAAGTACCACTGGGTATTCTCTGCGCCTAACAAGGATGACGGGAATGGGGACGTCTACCTTTCATAACCCACGATGATTTCTCCTTACGCAATAAATATATATATACAAAGAGACCTCCATGCGGCCTAGGTTTTTTCCTTCTTTCCCCAATTAATCTCTCCTAGTGCGAATTTCCCCACTTTGTATAATAGAGATCATGCTTTACCATCATTTGCAGACGTGTATCAGGAGTAACTGATATAAAACTTAGGTGCATGTCTTGGTATCTTGCTGGATGTTATGTGCCATTTGGAAGTTTGCGGAGGGATCGGCGAAAAAAAGAGAAAAAGAACTGGCAATCTGATATTATTTGCTCCATTGTAATATTACCGTAATTCAAGATCCATGCTCTGGTTGAGCAGCCCAATTGTCTCTAAATAACTGCTGAACGCTTGTTCTGTGACTAGTGTGCTGCCTTTTCCCACAACCAGTTTCCGACTGATTTAAGGGAAAACAATCAAGTTAGTCACAGGCAATAAACACGGACACATATACATATCGCGGAATCCACCCCTGCTCAATTTCCAATAGGGGGCCAACTTGTTCCTGCTGTGTAGCTGCCAATATGCCACCTTGCATAAATTCTTTACAATACGATGTTCCATCCCCTTCCTTCTCGCCGCTGTCCTTAAAAACTGGACCGTATTATCGATCCGCTGTTGTGAAAATCGGCTGGGATCGGAGTGTAGAAAAGCTTTGCGTAGTTTTTCCCGAATAGAATATCGTGCAGGGGAGGAATATTGAACGGCGGCGAGCCCAGCCTTGTAGAGGGCACGATAAGAGTGAATGATGGTGGAATCGGGAACCATCTTTCGCTTGTGTTGTTTTCTGGCAGCTGTTTCGAAAGCCTTTGTTTGATGAAGATGAGTGTGATGTTAAGTTATTCGTGGGTTCAAGACAATGTGCTCGAGTGCTCGAGTGCTGAGTGCTGACCGCGCCTCCCCCTAAATAATTGCAGTCGGCGGCCGAATTTGTTCCAATTTATGCGTTACCCGGCCTAGGAATTCGTTGTCTCAGCGCTATCATAGTTAATTAAACCGCTTACGTAAATAGGACAGCAAAACAACGGTCGATTGGGTTTGGCTGCAACCGCGTTCACTAATTGAGAAGCCCCCGTTCCGTGCCCAGCAACAACTACACTTCATCTACCGGTACCGTATCTCCTTCCACATTCCCAACCACAGTTCTTGCTCATCTCTGTCCAGACTCCTCCTCTGTCTGCTGATACTTTCTTTTAGAATTTTAATCTCCCTAGAGACTCCAAATATCCCTACCCAAGATGACCGAGTACGTGTAATCTTCCCATTCCTGTCTCGAGTGAGCCGCCCCAAACAAGCTATTGACGATTTTGATATAGACCACCGCGCCAACAATATGGTGTTACGCCACCGATATCTGTTGCGACACCTACAGACAAGGAAGTTGAGCGCAATCAAGCTCTTATCGAAGAGTTGAAAAAGCAGGGAAGCTTCGAGGGAGCGGAAGAGAGTCAGAAGCGGTTTGTGCCTTTACTTTAAGCGTCGATCAATCCCATTAGCTAATTAGGTTCGTGTGTGTGATAGTGTCCAAGTTTTGAATGCTCTACAGAATCTTACCGAAAGCTTTGTGAAGAAAGTTTGTGCCAACAAAGGCATGCCCGAACATATCATTAAAAATTCAGGGGGGAAGATCTTCACTTATGGGAGCTACCGTTTGGGTGTATACGCGCCAGGTGAGTACTCGCAGTTTTATTTGCGCATACTCCTAATGATTTGCCCTTTATGAGCTAACTTTTCTACCGTGTCGTAGGTTCTGATATCGATACTCTTCTTGTTACTCCGGCGCACATTACCCGGCATGACTTCTTTGCAACCCTCCCTGCTATGCTTCAGGAATTGGTTCCCCCGCCGGAAGATCTTTCAATGGTTCCCGATGCCTTCGTCCCGATTATAAAATTCAAATTACAATCTATCTCCATTGATTTGATCTTTGCGAGACTTGCCAACGTCAACTCGGTTCCGAAGGATATGGCGCTTAGTGACAAAGAGCTTCTAAGAGGGTGTGACGAAGTTAATCTTCGTTGTCTAAACGGCACCCGAGTTACTGACGAAATATTAACTCTTGTTCCAAAACCAGGTGTCTTTAGGATGGCTTTAAGGGGGATAAAGCTCTGGGCGCAACGTAAGTATCGCCTTTTGGAGCTCGTTCTTTCGCTGACTTAGTGTTAAGGGCGTGCTATCTATGCCAACGTTATGGGGTTCCCTGGTGGTGTGGCTTGGGCCATGCTTGTTGCTAGGATCTGTCAACTTTACCCCATGGCCGTTAGCGCAGTTGTCATAAGCAAGTTCTTCAAAATTTTAGCTCATTGGACTTGGCCTCAACCAGTCCTTTTGAAGGGTATTGAAGATGGTCCATTGAGTGTTCGAGTCTGGAATCCTAAGGTAGGCTATATCGGATTAAATCGGAGTACTCTCGGATGCTAATGCATCTAAGATCTATCCTTCTGATCGCGGACACCTAATGCCTATCATTACCCCAGCGTATCCAAGTATGTGCGCTACTCACAACATAACCAAATCCACCAAATCAATTATTATTCGAGAGATGAAACATGCTGCTGAAATCATGGACGGTATTATGGTCGGCAACTTGAGTTGGGATAAGCTTTTTGAGCGCCACTCATTCTTTACAAATGGCTATCGGTCCTACTTGAGTGTAGTCGCCGCTGCTAAAGACAAAGATACATTGCTCGGGTGGTAGGCTGTTTCCCCCATTTTCTATTTTCTGCTGCTCACTCTGAGTAGGTCCGGTCTTGTGGAATCTAAACTCCGTCACTTGGTCATGAAGCTCGAAATACTTGAAACCATCAAGCTCGCACACCCCTTCAACAAAGGATTTGATAACGTTCACTTTTGTGAGACTGAGGAGGAAGCTATTCGCATTGCTAACGGTGAAATAAAAGCTATTGATAGCCAAGCGGGGGTCAAGACAGTAGTCACAGATCTCAAAGCAGAACAAAATGGAGATGTTGAGAAGAAAGAAGACGAATCCAAGTTTAAAGTTTACACTACAACCTATTATGTTGGGTTGGAGATTAACACCGGTAATCACTTTTTCCATCACCCTAGATTCCGCATGCACTTACCCACCCAGAAATTTCGAAGCACATCGACATATCCTGGGCGAGTCAGGAGTTCTTCGAGACTTGTAAAACCTGGCCATCCTACAACGAGGATGAACACACTATTCATATCAATCACACGCGCAAGTACGCATATTCCAAGTTCCTTTTTTCCATCTAAGATTTGAGGACTGTCTCCGCTTACGAAATATTGACATTAGCTTTGAGCTCCCGGATAATGTTTTCCAACCTGGCGAGACTAAGCCAGTGAAAAAAACCAAAAAGAAGATCATCAAGAGGAAGGCTGGCGCTGCAAACGGCGGATTGGCTAAAAAGAGATTAGCGGACGAGGTACGTATGGGTTCTACATGTTGTCCTAAACGGGAGGAGGTAAGATGCAAAAAAAAGGCAGAAACACAAGAGGAACCCTCGCTGGCAGATTCCTAATTAGCGCTGTCAGAAAGAAAAGTGCTATGAGAGTAGTTGACCCCTCAAGACTACAGAGTATGAAAATCATGTGAGAAACGAAAGGAAAGAAGTATGAGACCAAAAGAAAGGAAACGAAACGACAAGAAAAAAAAGTGGAAGACTTAGAGAAAGTGGAAAAAATCACGGCAAAAATGGATCAGTTTGCAAAACCTCCTCCCCGACTACGGGCCAAGTGAAGAATAGCAGTAATGCTCTGCATAGAGCAACGAATTGGCTAACTGCATGTCACCACCCGATTTATGGCGGTTCCGTCTCATAGGCTTCGATCAACGATGACACTAAACGTGCAAGGCAGACTTCGGTCCACCAACAACAACCTGCACAAGCGTAGTCCCTTCGGGGATATTCAGAGTGGGGCTATCGTGCGAATCACCCCTTCTTCCACCCTTCTTTTGCATTTGTTCCTGTACCCCAGCCGATCTTTCTCTCAAAGTTGGCTCGAGATACTTCTGCGTGATGACCTAGAGTGCCCCAAGAATGTATGGGTTCACGAATTCTGATAATTCTTTTTTATTGTTTAGATGCGATAGGTATCGATCCCCCGAACAAAAGCGTGTCCTCTTTTTTTTCTTTCGTTTTTCCCGCCCCTTTTTTGACCCGGATATCAATTGGATCTGTCCCAAACCTATGGCTACATTCGACCTCTACTGGCGTTCGCATCCGTTGGAATTTTGTTTCGTGACCAATGCACTCGAGTACTTATTCATGATCGTTGGCCTACTTCCCCTTCCTTTTTCTTTCAAGAGCCACTGACAAAATCGCAACCTCCATCACGAAACAAGACAACATTTCTTTTATGCAATGCGCTGTCCAACTAGGTTATTTTTCCCCCTACTCACCACAATGGATTAAGCTCTGCCTACCGTATGTTATTCTCGGGCAGCTGCTCAACACCCAGGACCAACAGCATCCATCTCCTCAGTTCTACAGAACTTTGGACTGGGAATGGATTGATCAGTACGGGGACTAGAAAACCACTAGAGGACTTAGCTGCGCAACCCCAAAAATTGTTATTACGATTTGGTAGTCTGTATAAGGCTGGGATTTTTACATCTTGGATTTTCTTTCATGTAATACATAATCTGGCCTTCCGTTGTACCGCAGCAACTATTCTAATGCCGTTGTTCGTCTGCAGAGCTTTAATTCCTTTTGTCATTTGGCTCATTAGTATAGCAGTTGCTTGTGTGGTTGTTTTGATTTTTTCGTGATTCTAAAATAAAGCTTAGCATTTGGAATTGTATAATATTAGTGTTTTGTAGTGCGAAACAATATTTTCTCACAGCATTGGTCCGCAATTCGAGTTCCTTCGCTCGCATGACATGAAAGCTATTCGGTACAGCACCATATTCTAGAGCGGTACTCGAGAGATAGACAACAGAATCCACTCGAGCCGTGCACAATACTCGAGCACAGCTATTTGAGAATCCTTTCCTGATATGGAAGAAAAGTCTCACTCTGAGCCCTGTCTTGTGGAAACCTGCAGATTTATTTGTTTGGGGTTCTGACTAAGCTATTTGGTGTTTACAGCACTAGAATCCCGCAGAGCGCCCCACTGAGGTTAGACTGTATGCACGGTACTCGCCCAT
This sequence comes from Tuber microsphaerosporum, assembly GCA_003521225.1. Lineage (NCBI taxonomy): Eukaryota > Fungi > Ascomycota > Pezizomycetes > Pezizales > Tuberaceae > Tuber > Tuber microsphaerosporum. The sequence goes on along the minus strand of QOVD01000573.1, from coordinate 21,311 downwards.
CCAAGCATTCCCAATCACAAACCGATCTCAAAGCTCCCCCATCACAATTCCAGCACCCCAAACCCCACAGCTTCTCAACCCAGTATGGCGGTAAGTCAATCCCATTAAGTTCCTAGTAGAGGATTCATCCCAGCTATCCATGGATAGCACTTACCCCTCCCTCTCTCTCCAGAACCTTGGTATAACCACCGTCGGGGAAGCCAAAGAAATCCGCGGCATGAACCTCATCGCTGCCCACTCGCATATTCGCGGTCTCGGAATCGATACAGAAACTCTCGAGCCACGAGCGACCTCCCAGGGTCTCGTCGGTCAAGCCCGCGCGCGCAAGGCTGCAGCAATCATCCTGAAGATGGTGCAGGAGGGCAAGATCGCCGGCAGGGCCGTGCTGATGGCTGGGCCGCCGAGCACGGGGAAGACAGCGATCGCTATGGCCATGGCGCAGAGCCTCGGACCGGATGTGCCGTTTACGATGCTATCGAGCTCGGAAATCTTCTCTTTAGACATGAGCAAGACTGAGGCCCTCACGCAGGCGTTCAGACAGAGTATTGGTGTAAGGATTAAGGAAGAGAGCGAAGTTATTGAAGGGGAGGTCGTGGAGATTCAAATTGATAGATCCGTTACCGGGGTATTTCTATTCATCTTCTACTGCTACTGCCTGCTGGAGGCAATTTCTCGTGGAGAGCACTGCTAATACCTCAAAAGGGCCACAAACAAGGAAAACTCACTATGAAAACCACAGATATGGAAACAATGTACGACTTGGGCACCAAGATGATCGATGGCCTCACAAAGGAGAAAGTAATGGCTGGCGACATCATAAGCATCGACAAGTCCTCCGGGAAAATCACCAAGCTCGGCCGTTCATTCACCAGATCCCGCGACTACGACGCGATGGGTCCCGACACAAAGTTCGTCCAATGCCCCGAGGGCGAGATCCAGACACGCAAAGAGTCGATTCACACCGTCTCCCTGCACGAGATCGACGTCATCAACTCTCGTACCCAGGGCTTCCTCGCGCTCTTCTCTGGCGACACTGGTGAGATCCGCAGTGAGGTTCGCGATCAAATTAATATTAAGGTTGGAGAGTGGAAGGAGGAAGGCAAGGCTGAGATTGTGCCTGGTGTGCTATTCATTGACGAGGTGCATATGCTAGATATCGAGTGCTTCTCGTATATCAATAGAGCATTGGAGGGTGAACTTTCGCCGATTGTCATTATGGCGAGTAATCGTGGGAATACCAGGATTCGTGGGACGAACTACAAGAGTCCGCATGGGCTTCCGTTGGACTTTTTGGACAGGGTGGTTATCATGCCGACATACCCTTATGGGCCCGAGGAGATTAAGGAGATCCTTGCTATCAGGTATACATACCCCATAGGTCACTATTTAACCCGCCTATCGACCCGCTAACGGGTTGTCTACAGAGCTCAAGAAGAAGAAATAACCCTCTCTCCCGACGCCCTCGCCCTCCTAACAAAGATCGGCCAAGAAACCGGCCTCCGTTACAGCTCCCACCTGATCACCACTGCAAGCCTTATCGCCGCGAAGAGAAAAGCAAACCTAGTCGAAATCGGCGACGTCCAGCGAAGCTACAAGCTCTTCTTCGATCAAGAACGAAGCTCTCAATACCTCCAGGAGTATGAGAAGAAATTCATCAGCGAAGAAGGCAACGTCACGTTCGCTGGCGGCGCTGCTATTGCCGGCGGGGGGGATAGGATGGAAATTTCGTAAAGGAGACATGGGTTTTGTATTATCAAGGCTGTTTTTTCTTACTCTTACTACAAAAAGTACTTAGGGGGTTGGGGGGGAGTGTTTGGTAATGATTATGCCCTGTATTCTTAAAGTAGTAATTTCGATTCACGAGAATAGATCCGGGCTCTCCTTTTTAAAATAATAGCGTTGTATGTGATTTTCTATCCCGCTTTTTCTTCTTCGAAGTCCTAGTTAGTGTAGTCGGAGCGGTTGGGCATATGGTTATACGACTAGGAGAGAAAGTGTGAGAAAGAAATGAGTCTGCACCTATATAAAAAAAGGCCTTTAGTACGTGCGCACTATAAATCTATTTTCCACCATCCACAATCCTCTTCATTTCTCCTGCGATCCTGCCAAAGAAGCCGACACCATCATAGACCATGCCGGTGTATCCCATGACAATCTTAGCGCCGCGTTTTCTAGCCTCTAGGGCATCTTTCCCATTGGTGATCCCTCCAGAGGCGAAGACAACAGCGTTATCACCAAGCTCCTTAGAATACCTCTCCACAAGCTCCAACATTTTCGGCAGCAGCACCGGTCCGGAGAGTCCTCCAATCTCTTTGTGAAACACCCTCTTCTCTTCCTCGGACACCTGCGGCGAGGCAAGCACCTTCAGCGGCCTCTCGACAGTGGTGTTCGCTACAATAACCCCCGCGACGCCGGCGAACTTAATGGCAGCGGAGATGTCCTTGACATCCTCTACGCTATCGCTATCTGGGGAAACCTTGACAACGACCCTTGGCTTGACCCTCCTGTCAGCCTTCTGTACCGTGAGCACCACCGCGGCCAGCAATTCCTGCAGGCTCTCGCGCTTCTGCAAGGATCTCAAGCCGGGAGTGTTGGGGGAGGAGACGTTAACGACGAGGATGTCAGCGTACCTCCCCAGCTTCTCCACACAGGTAATGTAGTCCCTCTTGACAGCCTCCATGTCCGTTTCCGCCGTAGCCTTATTCTTCCCGATCTGCACGGCGAGCAGACGGTTCGGCCAGAGGCTCGCGGGGATCTCGGCGCTATCCAAGACTTCGCACTCTGTTAGTCCGTGTTTGAGCGCGTACCTGCGCACTCGGTCGCGCAGGCGGACAGCAGCGGTGTCGGCACCGACGGAGTTGAAGCCGTAGCGGTTGATGATGGAGCTGGAGGTGGGCAGGCGGAACATGCGCGGTTTCGGATTGCCCTCCTGCGGGAGGGGCGTTATGCAGCCGATTTCGAGGAGGGAGATAGCCGGGGAGATGTTGAAAAGTGGATCTATGCATTCCGCGTGCTTGTCTAGGCCGGCGGAGATCGCGAGGGGGGTTTTGAGGTTGTGGCCGAACAGCTAGGATAGCATTTCATTGTCAGCTATTGTGGATGGCAAGGGAGTTCGTAATTGCAAAGGGAATAACCTCTACACCTAGCTTCTCACTCTCAAGATACTCGTGCGTCCCCCGCTCCCGTAAGCCGAAGCCTAAATCGTACAGTGCCCTCAAAGCCTTCAACCCAACTTCGTGTGCCTTCTCGGCCCCCGACCCCTTCCCGCCAGCTTCCACGGGGACATCGTCACCGCTATAAATCCATCGTAAGAGCGGCACGACCTGATACTTGTGCACGGCAGAGCGGGTATCCGTAAAGTAAAGATATCTACCCATCCAATCCATCATCAGCCGAAAAAATACAGGTTAATCCCACCAAAAAGGGGGAGGGGAGCACGATTGACGAACGAGAACCCAACCGTGCCAACAACCGCACCGCCAATCATACCATTGCGAACCTTGTTTCCGGGACGGTTCAGGTTGTACGCTTTTGTCGAAACGCTTCGTGTCCTTGTATGGGATTGGTGGCGGAGAGCAGTGGTAGAGATCGATGATGCACGGAAAAAGGGGCAGACGGTCCGAGTGATTAGGGAGGTTGAAGAGCAAAATTGGATTAGAGGCATTGCGGGGGCTATGAGGGAAATTGAATGTGGACTTTCTCTTCCTTGAACCGTTCTGGGGTTGAAGACTGGACTACAAGGTGGGTAGGTTGGTTACCCGGACAGGGCTCCCGCCCTGCTACTGGTACTCGTACTGGCAGGGTGCTTCAGAGTTAAAAGGATTATCGTATCCTCCAGCAAGCTAGCGAGCAAACACCGGGGGTTTCATTACCAAAATGTGTGGAATAGTTGCAGTGCACCGGTGTCCGATGGGAAACGCTAAGTTCAAGAGTGGTTACCTTCGGTGGCATCTCGGGAAGGCAGCACAGCTGGCTTTATAGACAGGAAGGAGAGGAAGTAAAGGGGATTCAATACTGACGCTCTTCGGAATTACTTACCAACTCATCCCTTCTTGTGGCGTTCCGTCGGCAATTCATTCGATTCTCTCCTGGCCACTTCCACCGAGTTTCATGAAGCCTCTTAGCCTCACGAGTGACAGTTTGTGCATTTGGTTTGAACCCTTCACGCAGTGAAGCCAAGACTCTGGCTGGCTGCTGGGTCCCATGGACTGGGTATGGTAGCTTTGGATACCTCCCTATAAATTTAAACATAGTCTCTCTGCTCAGCTATGCTAGCACTCCTAGGATTTTCTCCTAATATAACCCTAACCCTGAATTACCCCCATTACTCCATAGAGTATCACTCGACAACGTGGATCCAGCCTTGACTTGTTGAAAGTGCTGCTCCTACCGTCGTTATGTTACCCGGGGGTCTTTCTCTCTTCTCATAGGCAGAAAGTAATTCAAAGACCGCCTCACCGTCCTCTTTAAAGCTATAAGTAATCATTAGGGAGTCAGTGCCGTCGGAGCTAAGGGGCTGTTTGGCGTGACGTGATTTAGAGATTTCGTAAGTTACAAATTATGGTTTTAGAACCTTGGTCGGGGAAAAGTTACAAGCGCCAAACAGTCTGCAATTTTAAAGTAGAAAAAAAAACCCCCCGCAGGAAAAAAAAATTAAGAAAAAAATTAAGTGCCAAGACGGCCAACCATTGTTTGAAAGTTCATGTCTGCCAAACAGTATGGTAGTTACGATTCATGGTTTGAAAGCCCAACTACGTCGCGCCAAACAGCCCCTAAGTCTTACGCAGGCATAAAACAATGGTAAAGACTTATATAATGTTGTATTACCGGTATTATAAGCAAGTGTTTTTTGGGCTTGTTTGGGGTCTAGTTTCCAGGAAATGTATCTAGCTCTTACTGGGTTTAAGTACCAAGTGTGGTGGGAGCCATATGAATGCCATCACTGCTCCTTTGGCAAGCTCAAGAAACCCCCAAGCAAACGGTCGCTGCGCTCCCTAGTGCATAGGCGCACACCGTGCGCTCCACCCTTCATAGTCCTTTACCAATCAGAACCCTCAGCCCGTGGTCAGTTGGTCTCGGTCGAGATATCAATCCAAACCTATTAAGGTCTAATATCCCTCTGGCCCCTATGAGCAAATGCCGCGGGCTACCATAATATAAAAACGAGCAAGGACTGAACTATGATAGTAATTATTATCATATCTTCCTCCACTTGTGCCCTCCCGCAAAACCACAGCCCGACTTCCTCAGTCCTACAGCAATGCCTGCACTGAAACCTAGGCTTCCTCACGCTCCACCGAAGTGCAAGTCGCCTGTCTCTTTAAAGTGTGGACATAGAGGTTGGTGTTTGTCGCGCTGGAAAAAGGAAAAAAGTAGGCACTCAGGGTCCTAATACCCTTGAATTGGAGTTCATCGGAGGATACTCAAAGTGCGTGATTCTATCCTGCGATGTTTGCATAGAGCATGGTTGCCCTGGCCTTACCTGGGGTGGCATCACCCGTCACGGAACTGGCCCAAGAAAGGTGGAAGGACGTCTGATCGAAGGGCAAAATCCGGTTCTAGGAGCCTTGACAGTATATGGCCTCGAGCTCTTTAAGGCGCTTTGGAACACCATCCGCTGTGAGTCGAGTGATATTTTGTGATGATTCAAAATCTCACATCAAGCCTATTTCTCTGATTATCTAACTTAGGAATTTACAAAGACAAGAATGTACAGCATAAGAAATGAATTAGGGTTAAATGTGGACTTCCAGTCTCCGGTGCACATGAATATCACCATTGTCATCAAATTATGAATTCTATCATCACAAACCCCCTTATTAATCAGAACAGGCCTAGGATATCCTCATTTGCTTTCTTCTGTTGTGGTGGAGGTGGTGGAGGTGTTGCTTGAGAACTGAGATTCAATCCTCCAAATCCATCTAATACTCCACTGCTTCTATTGCCATTTGCAGGAACAGCAGATTCCGTACCGAATAAGCTGAGGAGGTCATCCAGGTTAGTACCCGCAGCACTGGTAGGTGATGCTGGCGAAGCTACACGAGCGGGAGAGTCTGTAACGAGCGATTCTAGGCCTCCTGATGGAGGCGTTTGAGTAGATGCGCTTGCGGGCGCTGCCCCATCAAAGTCAATGTCAAGTAGATTTTCCATGTTTTGCCCTTTGGCGGCTGCGGAAGCTTGTATGGGGTTTTCGCGGGCGTTCTGCAGTTGCTCTCTATAGAGGTGGTCAGCGCCGATATAAATTGTTAGGCGGGATGCGAAATCTCACTCTATAGCTCTCTTTTGAACAGCGTCAGCTCCAAATCTTCCTTGCCCAACAAAGGTTGCTGCAGGCTTGTGATAAACAGAGGCCAAAGTCGATATCTCCCCGAGCAGTTCCTCGAGGAGCCCAGCTGGCAGCGATTGGATGGTGGAGGTAATGGGCGGTTTGTCAGAAAGAACGATGTTCTGTGGTAAGGTTTAATAATGGATTTATGCATTGGAGATAATGCGCCAAGCTCACCTTGGCCACTTCGGGATCTTTAGAAAGCAATCGCCAGTAGACGTATGCTCGATCCCGGATATCCGGATTGTCGCATTCTGAAGTTGCGCTCTGAAGAATCTGTTGTACAACTGCTTGGGATTGTGGTTTCTTCAAGAAGAGCTTTACCCCTGCTGTTAATAGTTGCAGTTGCACCTGAGTATATTCGTCCTTGAAACCTTCCATAAAGGTTTGCAGTAGCTCATCGGCGTTATTAATTTTTTCAGCATATTCACCAATGACCCAGATCAACGACCCTCTAGCATTTGGTTCGTCAAGCTCATCCAAACTTTCACAAAGCTTAGGGATAATCCCCTCATATCCAGGATATTTCCGGAATATATCCTAGTTTGTGTTAGCTCGACAGATACTTAGAGACACTGCTACTGGCTGGAAAACTTACCTTGATAACGACGATTGCCTCTTGGACAACATAGTTCACCTTGGTGTTGATTAATTCTAGCAATACATTGACACATTTGCTTGCAGCGCTATCTATCTTGATTGCGCACTGCCCAATGGCTCGCACCGCCCGCCGCACGAAGTCCATGTCTACCTCAAGTGCGTATTCTTTTAATTCTGAGAGAAGTTGGTCCACATTCTTTTCATTGGCAATCCGAATCATGATTTCGAGCTTCTCTAGCTTAACGTAGGGTGGGTCATTGTATTTACAGAAGAAGACTCGCATTTCTTTTGTAAGGATATCGGGTTGTTTTTGAAGGAGGAGATTGATGTTTCGTAGAGCAACGTACTGTACCTCTGGCTGAGAAGAGACGAGAGTAACTAGACTGTATTAGCTAAAACTCCTAACCCTAATGCGGAACTGTCCCACCAAGAGGAGGTGCCATTTTCCGGAGATACTGGCGACATAGCTCTGCGCTGATCACCTTCATGTGTAAAAACACGACCTTCACAGCAGCAAGTACCACACTAGGGTTCACGTGCTGAAACTGTGGCACAACTCTTTCACAGATATGTTCAGCTTCCTTCACATCCGCCGCCTTATACTCAGCAAGGGTGGTAAGAATGGTTATTCTACCCCATCTATTTTTATATTTTTTTTGATTAGTTTGTGAGGGTACAGGTGAAGGTAAAACGAATCACGGAAGCCCTACTCTGTGCACTCGTTCAAAGCCATCAATAATTTCTTAAGAATTGCAGGAGTAACGGCTAGGGCGTCTGTCTCTGGAGCAGCTTCATTGATCTCCGCAAGAGCTGTCACAGAATTTGCAACCACCTGGCAGGTAAAGTTTAGCAAGCGTTGGGATTGCTATCTAAAGAGACTTCTTACCATGGGATTTGAATCACCTATCATCTCCTGGAGTGTTGTAAGAAATCCGTTCTCCAAACATAATGATGGGTTAAGGTCGAAAAGCTTCGCCACGCAGATAGCCGCCGTTTTTCTTACGTATGGGCTCTCATCCTGTTACCAAATATCATTACTCTAACTTTCCCGCGCTAATGCGACATAGTTGCTTACCTTTAGCGTTTTCCGTAGTGGCTCTTCCATATAGTCAACAATTTTGTCAACGCGAATACAACCCATAGTCCTGATGGCCAACGCTCTTATCAATGGATTTGGGTCCTCCGAGTCCTATGATACAAGAAATCAGGACCTTCAGGTGCTAAACCCCGTAGATTGACAAACCTGCACAAATGTGTTGACGGCTAGAATGCAGAGGTCTGGATGTGTCTTTGCGTAGTTCCTGGCATATGATGTTAGAATTCCATGCATAGGTAGACTGCTTGGTGAAATAGAAGCGAACATTAGGTAGAGATAAACGAGCTTTTTCTGATCGAGATCGCCAGTAGCCTACGTGGCGTTAATAGTGCACTCTCGTGAGAAAGATTATAAGAACCTCACCATATTTTTGATAATGTCCGGAAATAGAGCGGACACATCTTTTCCTAATGTCATAGAAGCGATAGTATTCCTGATTGCATCCTTCCTATGAACGAGCCATCTTAGCAAATTGCTGTACAAGAGATTGGAAAAGAAAAAAAAAAGAAAAAGACCCCCAGCTAACCTTTCATGGGCGAACTGTGAGTTCAAGCCAGTCCTCAGCTCAAAGGTTTCACCCTTTCGTGGGGCAGCCGGGAACATGCTTCTGATTCTGTTGGCTGCCATGGCGGTGTTAGATGGAGTTGGTTGCTAGGTAGAGCAAGCGCTACCAGTATTGATGATAATGATGATGGCCCTAGAGAATATTGGTTTGATTGGGTTGGGACTTGAAAAGATGAAGTCAAATCCTAAAGCTCGTGCTCGTTGAATCGGGGGCGGGTGGGGTGTGAAGTGGAAATGTAGGTCGAGAGATGGTTGCGATCAGCCCCCATCTGAAACGTGGACTAGACAGGGACAGGTAGCAACCAGAGCTCATTATCCCCTCCACAGCGTGCTTGGCTGCAGGGTAACATCTTGGAACCACTCTCTGGTATTTTTAATCAACCATCATTACCCAAGCGCTAGCCCAAATTATCCATCTTTGAGTTGGCAATAGAATCTCTGATGGTGAGTTATAATTCTTTACATTTCAGAACACTGCTCAAAAGTTAATTGTACCTAGGCCTCATTTGAACTTCCAAATTTGCGAAAGCTGTTCGCAGCCTCACGGAGCGAACAGGAGGAAAGTGCCTACAGCAGGACTGCAGTTGGTTAAACCTAAGACATTACCTAGAATGAGGGGCGCAAACTAATATGTCTCGGAGAAAACCAAGTTTTACAACCTACTATTCTTCGTAACCTCTATCGCAGCCTTCAGCTATGCTGCACAAAGACTCGCGCCCACGAAAGTATTGAATCGGTAGATAGCATTTCAACGTTATAACAAAAGAAGCACTCTGTATTGTAGAGGAAAACATGTTATAAGTCACACAATACCCTTACCCTGCAGAGCTTAAATTGGTCCATAATCCCTAATCCAACATAAAATCAGGCAAACGATCATACAAGAACCTGAGCGGATTGTAAAATGAGGCAAGATAACCAAACAGGCCTAATCATTAACGGCAGCAGGCTACTGGTATTAGAAAAGAAAGAGGGATATAATAAAAGAACAGAACAGTGTATTAGTTAATAGCATCAATCAGAATCGCTTTGGTCATCGAGGAAAGCGAGATCTTCCATTCCACGGATTTGCTGTACTCAATATTAGAATTTAGCCATCACAAGAGGAGAAAGGGCTAAAGTGAACCTTCTTCTCTGCGGTTGACACAGTTGGAGCGCTCCTAGTTGACCTAGTATTTGCTCTACCATTATCCATCTTCGCCCATCCGGCGCCTTCTTGGACAGCCTCAACTTCGGCCTGTAGCTCTCGCTCTTCTTTGATTTTTTTGGCCTTTTCATTGGAGTATCTGGGTATCATGCCTGCATCTGTGAGCAGGCCCGTGAGATGTTTGATTTTCTCTTTAGGAGTTTCAAACTTCGCCAGCTCTTTCGTCCAGAATTTGCGGATCTAACGTGGGGTTAGAGCGTTTGGACAGACAATCAAGCAAACGGGCGTCAAACATACCCCACACTTGATCAACCAATGTTGAAGCGTTTTTATCTTTTCCTCGTCAGGACTGAGATTGCTAACTGGCTTGGACTAGTTGATATTAGCAAAGTAACTACCGGTTTCCTTCACACATTACCTACCGATCCCTTCTTCAATCTCTCTTTGGAGCGTGGCTTAGATACTTTGGTTTTCCCTTGTTTTTTACTGCTACCTGCGTCCGGGTTTTGAGATCTCGACTTCTTTAGTGGTGTCGGGTCCAATACCACAGACATTTCACTTTCATTTCCGGGGTCTGTATCAACAGGGGCTTCTTCTGCTGAAACTTTGGCTTCACCATTTTCAGCATTTCGTTCCTTTACTGCTACCTCGTGGGTTCCCTTAGCTTTTTTAAGGGTAGTAGGTTTTGTGGGGCTCTTTCTTCTTTTCGCTACCCTTTTGGGGGATGCATCTAGCTCAGACAATTCGTTCTCGCTTGCCTGCTCCCCCGTGTCTTCCTTGGGAGCCTTCGCTTCTACCTCCTGATCTTCGTCTCCATCTTCAAGTATAGAAGGCTTTGCCATTGCTTTGCGAGGGGTGCTCTTAACAGGTGTTACACCTTTCGCCTTTTTTGCAGGTTTCCTAGGATATTCAATCGCACCGTCATCGACCCCGTCCTCCAACTTTTTTACTTTTGAGGCTCGCTTCTTAGCAGGCTTCTTTGCGGGCTTGACTGGGGATTGCTTTTCTGGAGTAGGCTCTTTCTGTGAAGTTGATGGTTCTGCAGTTTCTGCAGTTTCTGCTGACGCGGCCAGCGCTAAAGCATTTTGTTTACCCTGAGAGACGCGTTAATTATAAATTAGAAAACGTGAGTGCTCATAGTGGTGGGGTGATAAACTCACCGCCTCGTCTTCGATAATCGACTTAGATTCTGCTTTCCAAAACGAGTCCTGCTTCAGGAAATCGTCGCCTAGGTTGAGCTCATTTTCAACGCGGGCTCTGATATATTTGATCGTTGTCCTAGAAGGGTCTTCAACAAACTGTTTCTGAACGGCATTGCGAAGGGCAGTAGTTATAGCTCTGGTATCAGGGACTGAGTCGATAGAGCTAAGATCACCGTCGCTATCCATAGTGATTTTTTTGGTGGTGCAGAATTTGTTCTATGGGAGCGAGGGCCTTGAGGCAACTTGGTCAAGGGAGATCGGGAATCTGCACAGGCGATGTTTCACGCCAAGATCTTTCCCAATGAGGCCAGACCAGAGCCACAGGACAAAGAGGGGTGGTTAGTTTTCAGCCGCACTTGGCAGCGCATTTGGGGTTCTTATCGATAGCCCAAACTACGATACTCAAGTAACTTTGCGGTATAATATGGTGCTAGAACAAGTGGAGGGGAGGTGTGTAACCCCCACTTTGATACCTTTTTTGAGAGGGAGGAAGCAGCCAATCACCAGTGGACGCTAAGTGCGAATTTGCGCGCAAGCCACTCTGTTGCCACGGGGTTACACACTTCCCCCCAATCGCTTTTGGCACTATGCAGTAAATTCAGTGTCACACAGGCGAGGGGCATCGCTCGGGCGTTGCACCGGAAGTCCTCCCAAACTTTTTTTTGCCCGCCAACGGGAAAACACAAGCAACTATTCGCGAAGGGTATTGGAATTGGAACTACTACCTGTGTACCTCCTCTCCTGGTTCACATACCCATCGCTTTCTCAATGCTATCTCCACGACTCTATATTCTCAGCGTTGATAAAGACCCTGCGGAAGCAAGTCGGATATCAAAACAGTCCGCAAAACGTGCGTACAATTGCTTGCCTAAGACCTCATCTAACATCGGTTGACACTGCGAGACAATATTCTAGAAATCCAGGATAAAGAACTCAAGCTTCTAGATCTTGTCCAATCACTCGGGGAATATTTGACGGACGATGATAAAACTACTAGAGCAAAAGCCATTGGGTACCTCTCTTCAGTTTTGGGATATTTAGACCCTAAGACATTATCGCGACAGCAAGGTTTCGATCCTTTCTTTGTGAAAATCCCTCTTATATGACATTCTTGGGTCGACCTAATATGTTTCAAAGTGGCTGTAATCGTGCAGTTTCTATGCGATCGTTTGGAGGATGAGACAGGTCTTAAGGAGACATCTCAAGGCCTCTTTGCCCTTCAAAAGTCTTCGAGATTCGGAAAGGAGGAGGCTACCCTCGTTTCTTCTGCGTACGGAACTCCTATAACACTGTGGCTTAGTGAGTTTGCACAGTAAGGGACTGACATGTGCAAAAGTATATGCAAAGTAGATCTACAGAAACATCCGCAGGGGACTCGCTTTGCAGTCTTAACCCTGATTGACAGTTTGATGGCAAACCAGCGTGATGGTACGTGTGGTGAGCCTTGTGGCTGAGAGGATCGATGTTCTGACAGCCTGATTACAGCATTGAAGGCCATGGGTGGGAAATTCATCACTAGCTTTACTGAATTGGTGGGCGGCGAAAAAGACCCACGCAATCTAATGATTGTCTTCTCTCTTGTCAGGGTGATTCTCGTTGAGTTTGATATCGTACCACACATCGAAGTCAGTAGCAGATATTTGCCAATTTCCTTAAGCTAATTTTTGCTCCAGATTCTTTTTGATGTTGTTTATTGCTACTTCCCAATAACATTCAAGCCACCACCAGATGGTCCGTACGGAATAACAGCCCAAGACTTAAAGCTTCGTCTGAGGGAGTGTATTGCTTCAACAAAGTATTTTGCAGGACACATATTTCCTCAACTGATTGAGAAACTGGATTCAACTTCCTTGAGTGTTAAGGTTGGTATTACATACCTTCTACTGACTCTATTCAAGTGCAGCTTACATGTTCAACTTTATAGAAAGATGTTCTTCAAACTATAACTGCTTGCGCTCTCTCATATGGACCACAAACAATTTCAGCACATTCTACACAGTTATGGGATGCTGTTAAATTCGAGGTCTTCAATTCCACAGAAGAAGATGAATTGGCAACCGAGGCCCTATCAGCTATTCGAGCTATTGCAGAGACGCTCTCCTTTGGGTTAAAATCCCCACCTCCCGCAACCTCGCCGTTGGCGAGGTATCTTAGCGGCATAGTTAAAGAGTGCTTGAAGCTTCTGCAAGAACCCCAGCAAAAACAGGCCAAGCCCGCTGGAAAAATCTTATCCGAATCAGCAACAGCCGGCACGGTGGCGCACTCGTTCATAGTGGAAAAGACCATGCCGGCCCTGCTCTTAATACATGGCGATGCAGACGGATTAGCCAAGCAACGGGCACTCATGGAGATCTTGAACCTGTTGTTTCAGTCTACCCTTCAAATATTTGGAACATGGGGAGATTTAACGGCAGAGCAGATACTCTCAAATCCCCTTACAAAATACACCGACAAGTTATTTGAAATGTATTCGCGAGCGCTGATGGGCAGCTTGAGGGAGGAGATGAGCTTGAGAATCACGGCATTAAAAGGATTGGTTTTGCTATGCAGAACTCGGAAGCTATTTCAAGAGAGCGAAATAGGCATGGTTGTGCAATATTTTGATCAGGTTTTGTTAGAGGTCGAAGAGAAGGAGGAAATCAAAGAGTTGGCACTCCAGGGATTAAAGGATATCTCGAAGATAAAACCAAACCTCATTATGGACATAACATTCCCTGCATTTATGGCACAACTCCCCGATTCTGAAAAGGAAGTGGATCCATTAAAGCCATATACTGCGACATTGGAAGCACTGGCTAAATTGAGCTTAGGAAGATCTGTATTCCAAGTTCTCTTAACTCGGCTTTTGAACAAGCTTGATGTTGTTCTCAGAGGTAAAGTGGAAGTACGCTAGTTCATTCAAACCATCAAAGCTAATCTAGTGAAAAGGAAAATCTGGCCCAATGTATCCCCGAGCAATTCTTTCTACGCTGTTGTATGTTCTGCAGGAAAGGCCAGAAAGTAATCAAGAAGACATAAGGACGTACTTCGCTCGACTAGTCGTCCCTCTGCTCACAAAAACAATAACTCCGATAGTTGATAATTCCAGCGAATTTTCGGATTTCCGGATAATGACCGATGATTCCGTTTTGGATGTTACTGGCCGTATTTTTAACATTATAATTAGATCATTGGATTTCGAGGAACAGATAAACGTTTCACGACAGTTGATCAACATCTTCGTCCTTGGGATTCCTAGCGATTATATACCCAAGACGCATGCTGAGATTGTTGCACGCGATTTCAAACCCTTGCAGCCCACTGCAAACAGAGAACACGCTGGCTGTACTATTTTGTTCACTTATGCATTAGCGGGCTTAAGGCGGGAGGTTTGACCGTCGGGTTCTAGTGTGTCACAAAGCGGGCGCTAATCATGTATTGTCCTATAGGTAGTATTAACAACCCTGTCTATCCCAGAGCTCATTCAGCAAAATGTAGAGCTTGCTACCCGGACAGCTCATCTCACTCAGAGAATGACACACCTATATCTCATTGCTCTGTTGGCAAACAAATGGATGAAAAAGCCGGGGGATTCCGATCTCCTTCAAAAACTTACGGCCGATCTCTTGGAATCAGTCTCCAGCTCTATATTAGGTTCACGGGAATACGACAACCTTGTTGGACAAAAACTGCAGACCCTTCTTTGGATTGCGAAGGCCATAGTAGTTCGAGGTGACAGGTATGGAATAGAGGTCATTGAGAAGGTGATAGGATTGCTTGGGGACAAAAACTATGGGCCGACAGCGAGTAAAGGCTTTGCGGTATTGCTCGGGGACGATGAGTTTATCACCAAAGACAATTACGCCATCATTAGGCCCCTGACAAAGCAGAAGATTTTCACATTTTGTGTGCCGAAAATTGTGGAAGGCTTTCGCATCGCTGATTCAAGTATTTTCAAGAGCCCCATTCATTGAAATCTCCTACTTTCGATCACTCAACTGACCTCTGTAGCTACAAAACCCAACCATCTTGTTGCACTTTCTAACATCCTAAGGAATATACCTTCTGCGGTTATCCTTCCAGAACTTGGAAGGCTTCTTCCCCTGCTTCTCCAATCCCTGGATCTTCCCGACCCCAACGTCAAATCAGCTACCATTGAAACCTTACTCATTACCATGACAGAGTCTGCCGACGCGACGAAGGAGCACATATCTTCTTTAAGTGCAAGGCTATTAAATGCCTGTATGAACCGTGAAGAAAACCCTCCGAGGATTAGATCAGCAGCACTGCGATGCTTGGGGACTTTTCCTGGGGTTGTCAGGACCGATTTGTTGCTTCCGTATAAGAGACAGGTAATTCGAAGCTTGATGACTGTTCTCGATGACCCGAAGCGGAACGTCAGGAAGGAGGTGAGCTTAATCTATTATCAAACTGTTTTATCGCAAGACTAATGTCTATGAATCATAGGCAGTCGACTGTCGGGCAAAGTGGTATTCTTTAGACGATCCAGAGGATTAGAATAGGCATGAACTATGCTGGAATTTCGGCGTTTTTTTGTGAAATCCTTCAATTGTCTAAGGGTGCATGCCAGAACTTCTTTGTGTCCCGTAGACAATCTATGTTCTTGCTTCAGTGTCAACTCGGATCTCTCATAGCATAGTTGTGTAATTTGATTGCATTCCTCTAAGCTTGAATGTTTATTGTGTTGCTAGAACTTGAAGTTTTGACGGGCTCAACCCCTTGCAGTGTTGGTAGCGCCGGATCTCCCTGCGTCGTGTAAAAAAGTAAACTAAAGAAACTGGCTCTGAACTTTTCTAGAAATGGCAATCGGGTGCTATCAAAGGCATTTAAGGTCAGGTTATGATACAAACTTTTTTCCATAAATGCAAGCACTAAACATATGAGAGTTATGTTAGTTGTGAGGTAATTAGTGCACCTATCAATATTTGCTAACCAACCTCCGGGCTCATGTGATACAAGTAGCATTACACTTCTATGAGGCGAAATCTGCCAAAGGGATGCGCTAATTTTACTAGTCTTTCTTTAGCGCGATGTAGAGAAATTCAGTGCTGCGGGTACATGTATGGTCAGAGGAGATGTAGCCTGTAACCTGATATCGAGTGAATGTATGTGATTCTTGCCGTATCTGCAGCACAAATCTCCTTATATACATACATCCTGTATCATGACTCCCATAGTTCTAGCAGAATATCCCGGAAATCAATAGGAAAAGTTCGGATTATCCGTTAACCTCAGGACTGAGGTCTGAATCCCATCGGATGCTTGTTTTTATGTAGCTAGGAAGCAGATGTACTCGTACAAGGTTATTAAAGCAAAAAGTTTAAATTTGATAGGGAAAGATCTGTTGAAGTATTAATTAAGGTAGATTTTTAGGACTGTCAATAAATGATAACTTTTGATTTAAAAAATGTATGAGATGATTGATCAGATAGGTATGATACTAGTTCTATAGTTTCAAATGTAATAGTTGCTGTAATGCTTCAACTTTAGCTTAGGCCGTATTTAATATATACTATTTAAGTTTTAGAAAATAAATGCATTTTGCAATTTTAGTATTTTTGCGCTGTATTTTTTGTTCCAAAGCAACCTTATAATATGATCACAATACCATAATCTGATCTTTTTAGAAAACCTGAAGCAAGAAGTTATCTGGATTGAATTTCTCATACCAAATCTCAGTAGTATCATACAAGTATAATAATATCCTGTTATTCAAAACAAGAATATTTATTTTTCTCACTCTGTTCCAAACTGCTGTGTTATTCGTGACTGCCAAACATACCTCCAATTAATTATAAAAATGCCATGAAAAATATGCCATAAAATTGAAATACCATAGTATTTGTAGCATACCAGACAGATGGTACACTGGTTTATGCTTATTTTTTGGATCCTCCTGACCATAAATGCTGGTTTGTCGTGGGTGGAACCATACCAAGGACCAAAAGTACAGTGCTGGCAGCTGGCACATGGGCATTTTTCAGAACGCACCCTGAGTTTAGGACACTCTTCCGAACTTTCGAACCCGGTGCTTTCTTGGGATATTAGCAACAACATTCTGTGCCATTCAACGTCGTAACGATCCCCACGTTTCTTCTTGAATCTCCTCCTCTTACCTCTTCTCCCTTTTGTCTGAACTTAATACCCAAAACTAGAGGACAAGACCCTCTTGTGCCTGGTGTATTCCTCCTCCTGAGTCTAGGAATACCTCTTTTCCTTTCTAGCCTCGACCCCCTCCCCAACTATCCGCCATGCAGTCTATGCTTACCAAGGTATTGTTTGGTCTTTGAATCACCAATAGAAAGAGTGGAATCACTTATTCATCGAAATAGTTCGAATCCAAGTCTTCACGAGCGAAAGGCATTGCATTCCATTCTAAACGGTGCTCTCCCCGCCGTTTTTCTTTCCAGAGTGCCGCCTTTTTTCGATAGTTTGTCGTTATCTAATTTTGTGAAATTGAAACTAATCTAGGCCATGGATTCTGGTCTCACTTCATACTTCGACAATCCAGCTTTGGGATTACCGTATGGGAACACTGATAGATCGGTTCGAGGAGCACGATGGGCCCGTTCGAGGAATCGATTTCCATCGCACTCAGCCGCTATTCGTATCCGGGGGTGATGACTACAAGATTAAAGTCTGGTCCTATCAGACTCGCCGTTGCTTGTTTACCTTGAATGGGCATCTCGATTATGTTCGGACCGTATTTTTCCATCATGAGCTTCCCTGGATTCTGTCCTCCTCGGATGATCAAACAATCCGCATATGGAATTGGCAGAATCGGTCGTTAAGTATGGGGCTCTATGCTTTTGGGAATGGACTTGCGATTTTTTGTGAATTTTCAGCTGATGGTGCCCATTAACTTAGTTTGCACAATGACTGGCCATAATCATTACACTATGTGCGCCCAGTTCCACCCTAAAGAGGATCTAATTGTCAGCGCTTCTCTGGACCAGAGCGTCCGTGTATGGGATATCTCAGGGTTGCGGAAGAAACATTCGGCACCTACATCAATGACGTTTGAGGACCAAATGGCCCGCGCGAATACCAACCAGGCAGACATGTTTGGGAATACGGATGCGGTGGTGAAGTTTGTGCTAGAGGGTCACGACCGGGGTGTTAATTGGGTCTCCTTCCATCCTACCTTGCCATTAATCATCTCAGCTGGCGATGACAGAAATGTAAAGCTATGGAGAATGAGTGGTGAGTAATGAATGGCGTAAATTTGGATTCACTAAGAGCGCAAGAAGCTAAGATGCTACTTGTGTAGAAACCAAGGCTTGGGAAGTCGACACCTGTAGAGGCCACTTTCAAAATTCATCAGCTTGTCTCTTCCATCCCCATCAGGATTTGATTCTGTCAGTAGGGGAGGACAAAACAATTCGAGTTTGGGATTTGAATAAGAGGACTGCGGTACAGTCTTTCAAACGGGAAAATGATAGATTCTGGGTCATTGCTGCTCACCCAGAGATTAATTTATTCGCAGCTGGTCATGATAACGGTGTGATGGTCTTTAAGCTAGAGCGGGAGAGGCCGGCATATGCGATTCACCAAAACAACCTCTTCTTTATCAATAAGGAGAAGCATGTGCGGTCTTTTGATTTCACGCAAAACATTCAGAGTCCGTCCATGTTGTCTTTGAAGAAGTTGGGCGCACCTTGGGTTCCACCAAGGACATTGTCTTACAACCCCGCTGAACGTTCGATTTTGGTCACGTCTCCCGCGGACGGAGGGACCTATGAACTTATCAATTTACCAAAAGACGCTTCTGGCGCTGTTGAGCCAACTGACACTAAGCGAGGCACCGGAAACTCCGCTGTATTCGTTGCTCGAAATCGGTTTGCAGTCTTCAATTCAAGTTCGCAAACTATTGATATTAAAGATCTCTCGAACTCTACAACCAAGACAATCAAAACGCCTACCAGCATCAATGATATATATTTTGGTGGCACAGGTTGTCTATTGCTTTGCGCACCCTCAACTGTCATTCTCTATGATATCCAACAGAAGAAGACTGTTGCTGAATTGGCTGTAACTGGTGTTAAATACGTCGTGTGGTCGAACGATGGGCTTCACGTGGCGTTACTTTCAAAGCACAATGTTACTATCGTTACGAAAACTCTTGAACAGGTTTCTTCTCTCCATGAGACCATCCGTATCAAGAGCGCGACCTGGGATGATGTTGGTGTGCTCTTGTATTCTACCCTGAACCATATCAAATATACTCTATTGAATGGGTACGCTATCTTACCCCCCAGGCTTACACGAACATATGCCTAACAATAACATCCTTGCAGCGATAATGGGATCATTCGTACTTTAGATGAGACTATATACCTTACTAAAGTTAAAGGGAGGAGTTTGTTCTGCCTCGACCGCCAGGCAAAACCGAAGCTTTTGGACATTGATCCTACCGAATATAGATTCAAGCTTGCCCTAGTCAAGAGAAATTATGACGAGATGCTTTCTATAATTAAGACTTCTAACCTCGTTGGACAGAGCATTATCTCCTATCTCCAAAAAAAGGGTTATCCGGAGGTGAGTGATAGATTATGATACACTCTCGAGTTGCGCAACGCTTATCTTTCTAGATTGCCCTTCAATTCGTACAAGACCCTCAGACTAGATTCGAACTAGCTATTGAATGCGGAAATCTTGAGGTTGCGGTTGAAATGGCCAAGGAGCTAGACCGCCCGAAGCTCTGGACCAGGCTTAGCGCGGAAGCTCTAAGCCAAGGTAACCACCAAGTTGTCGAGATGGCCTACCAGAAGCTCCGGAGCTTTGACAAACTTTCGTTCCTGTATCTTGTCACCGGAAATATAGAGAAGCTCAATAGAATGGCGAAGATCGCCGAGCACCGCAATGACTATACTGCGAGATTCCAAAATGCTATCTACCTCGGGGATGTGGAGACTAGGATTCAAATGCTTAAGGAAATCGATCTATGTAAGAATTTCTTTCGCTTGCTACTCTGATGCGCTAACTTTTGTCGCCGCAGATCCTCTTGCATATGTGACTGCTAAAGCCCATGGGCTTAACGAGGAATGCGAAGCGATCCTCGAAGCTAGTGGTTTAACAGAGGAGGACATCAAGATTCCTGAGATTAGCGCACCTACCTCACCCTCCAAAGCCATAGTCCCCACACATCAAAAGAACTGGCCTCTTCGGGCTGCTTCTCAGTCATTCTTCGAGAGGGCTTTGCTGGGCCAAGTCGAGTCAATGGCGATTGAGGATGAAGCACCTTCTGGAACCAACGGCTTTGGTATGGATGAGTATGCTGATGATGGCAAAAGGTTCAATGGAGATCTCCTGGATGTGGAGGGGGAAGAAGACGCCACAGGATGGAATATGGGAGATGGCGATCTCAACCTCGAGCAAGCTGATGAACTTGCCGTTGAAACCGATGGCGCCGGTGTCGGTATGAGTGAGGCAGAGTTATGGGCGAGAAATTCACCAATTGCTGCCGATCATGTGGCAGCGGGATCATTCGAAACTGCTATGCAGCTTCTAAATCGCCAAGTTGGTGCCGTCAATTTCGAACCTTTAAGGGCGAGATTCATGGAGATTTACCAAGCTAGCAAGACCTACCTTCCCGCAACCGTTGGCCTTCCTCCACTAGTCAATTATGTCAGGCGTACTGTTGAGGAGACGGACTCCAGGAGAATTTTACCTGCCATCCCCAGAGATCTAGAAAGTGTACGCACCAATGATCTACGGAAGGGGCTCGCTGCAATGAAGGCCAATAACCTAGAGGAAGGGGTAAAAATCTTCAGGGGCGTTTTGCATAACTTAATCTTAACCACTGTGCAGAATGAGTCAGAGATTGAAGAGGTTGGTCTTATCCCTATCTATCGTACTATTGCTAACTCAACCTCGGCTGATAGGCCAAAAAGATTATCCGCACCGCTACGGAGTACATTATTGCCATGTCAATTGAATTGGAACGTAGGGCCATTGAAAGTGATAAATCCCAGGTCAAGCGTAACCTAGAGCTGGCGGCATACTTTACCAAGCCGATCCTTGAGCTTCCTCACAGACAGATTGCTCTCATGACTGCGATGAGGCAAGCATTCACATGCCAGAACTTTGTCCTTGCTGGACACTTTGCATCTCGGGTGCTGGCTAATAGCAGCCAAGGAAAAAATGCTGAAACCGTAAGTTTTTGCGAAAAGCGAGTGACGTTTTATGATTGGACGTCTACTGACGATAGTGAAGGCGCGCAAAATCAAAGTCAGATCGGAGCGTGAGGGAAAAGACGCTATTGAGATCGAATACGATCAGTTCGCGGAGTTTGACATCTGCGCGGCTTCCTACACCCCTATATATAGTGGACAGCCATTTATAAAGGATCCATTTACAGGAGCAAAGTACCACCCG
>QOVD01000572.1:0-10909 GCA_003521225.1 Tuber microsphaerosporum | reverse complement strand
CACGGGAAGCTTTGGGTGTGCGCCGCAGATCTAGTAGTGGCGGTTTGATGTTGAAGGGGGGGAGCAGACTTTGGTAAAGTCCTAGTTGTAGTATCGACTACTTTGTTCTTGGAGGGCGTAACGCCAGTGGCAAAGCGAGTTTGCTTGCTTGGTGGGGTGGCTGCGGGGGTATGTCTGAATGTTGATCGTGCCCCCTAGGATACATGAGAATTGATCTTCTTGGTGAGGAGGGCTAAGCTATGGGAATTTCTCAGCTTCCCTTGAATATATCTGGAGAAATACAAGACGGATGGTAGTAAGGCATAGCAATTGCTCTCGGAAAATAGTAGCTCGAGGGCTATTGCACTCTCTATAGGGCCGAAGCTACAAGCTCTTGGCGTAAGTAGAGTATTCAGGCAATTACTGGGAGCTTTCTCACGCAAAAATCCAAGCCCTTGGATATGGCTTGAATGGACATGTTTGTGCATGCAGCATTCGTGATGTACCCCAGCCACCGGTAGACGGGATTATGATGGTTAGCGAAGAGAGGTGTTCCCAAGCTTGGACCAACATTGCCCGCCGGCGCACGCTTAGCAGACGGCCGCTGCCCCCCGGTATTCGGACTGGGGTGGGAAGCCGGGCTCTTGTCCTAACGTGCAACCTAACCCCTGCGTCCGGCGAACAAACGCCTATGCTGTCCTTATCTTTAGCTACCCGCCCCAGCCCTGGTACCAGGCTACTCCTCCCACTATATAAGCTTTGCCCCCCCCATATCCCTCTTTCTCTGATCATGCAATCTTACTTTGTAGGTGAGTCTCCATAGGTGAGTCTCAAACACGAACAATTCTGAACTTTTTCTCCATCTCCTGAATCTTAGCTAATCATGCTGCGGGACGGCAGACCGCCTCATCCGAAGCTCTCGCCGGAGCCGAAAGGTTCTCCGGGGTGGGGGACGACTGATATCTCCTCGATATTCAAGAGCGAAGCCTGTTTACCCCTGCCCTGGCGGGGGTGGTGGCTTTAGCCCGTATCCTATCTCGTTCGATCCCCTTAAGAGGGTGATGGGGGTTTGGAATACCGGCACGAGCGGGTGTTGATGGAAGTCTGACAATTTGCTTTTAACCTGGTGGTTACAGTATCATTCCGTATGCCTTTTTCCCTCCCCTTTCCCTCTTTTTTTATCACTCACAAAAAGCACCATGCTAATACGGCACTATAGAATACTTGATAGCAACCTTTGCTGCCTTGTGTGATGTGTATTAGCTTAGTGTGAAAGGCGTGATTAATGTCACAAGCGAGTCTCCATCTGCAATAAAAGGGTGTGTTATAGGTACCTCAAGATCCAAGCCGTGACATTGCATCAATCCGGGTCCTTTATTCGTTTAGGCATACTAAATTGCATGTGAGCCAAGCAATTCGGGGTGTAAGAGCACTGCAGATTCTGCACAATTATCGTGGTTAACTCAGCGCACAGTAACAGGCAGCACCTCTGAAGCGACAATTACGATTAATTACTTTATGTAGTCATGGCGTTCTCCCCGTCTGACGTCCGACCAGGTTTCCATGGTTCAAGATGTACTCGTACTATTCAAGTATTTCTCTCTTTCTTCTCTCTCTCCCACCTTTTCGGCAAGACCTGAGACCGCAGTCATGTTTTGTGCGTGTGTGTGTGGTGCACCTCTTTGTCACTGGTCACAACTCTCCCCTTTGAGCGATTTATTGGCGGAAGTCTTCTGGAATCATTCGCTGAAATTCTACGCACCAAAAAACCTGCAGTAAAAAGCATTCACACAACTGGGCGGGCGTGGCGTGTGATTGGTAGCCAATGAATGAGGAGGAAGACCGACTGTCTGAGAACTGGATTGTTCGATTTGTGTTCTGTCGGCTGGTCCGTTCGCCATCCGTTGTTGGCGGGAGGGGACGGCTCTCCAGTCCACCTATTGTACCGGTACAGTACTCGAGCACTGTTCGGAAGACCATGGACGGATGAAGAGTTGAGTGTGCTTTCAGGAACAGCCCACTTTCCTCGCCTTGTGGTCTCCTGATGGCCCGTTGTAAAATATTTGATATCGGAACAACCAACCTTCGATATGGAGATAATTTTAATTTTAAGGTTCTTCTAGAAGAGCCTTAGAAATTCTCGGGAAAAAATCGCGCAATGAATTTATTGTCGGGGGAAAAATCTGATACTTCTTCCTTGCTATACATTCAGCACCAATACTATTTCGTGTGTGATCTCGGGTTAACTGTTAGACTGTTCAGCGAGGGCGAGGGCCACTCTCACCTCCGATTCAAATCGCTACAGGTACTCGAGTACACCCCCGTTCGTAAAGTTCTCGTATCCGTATCCTCCCTTGTACCTCAAGAACAATACCTATTTACAACAACAGGACAGCAAGAGCCCTTTTGATAACTGCTTTTCGGATATGCCTCTAGGGACATTGTAGACTCTTATCACAATTTATTATACCGAATAATCGAGGGAGAGGGTCAGCGAAGCGTTTCCAATTGCTCGTAGTATTCCTAGGAGGGCATGAGAGCTTTGCGAACGCGGCTGCATTCATCATTCTTCCCAGTGCTACCATACGAGCATTGTGCTGGGTTATGCTCGCAGCAGCTTTGTCTTAGCCCGGCCCTCGCCAATCGCCCTTAACGCTTGCTCCCTCCGTCATCCCAGACCCCCTCCCTGCCTCCCCGCCATCGATCTTCCCTCACTTCTCCCATCATTCTATCCCTCCCCTCATCCCCCTCCTCCTCGCACCGTCATTCTAACCTCCACCTTCACCCTTACAAGACACCACCCTTTCCTCACATTCCACCTCCAGTTGCCCTTCTCATCTCCCACGTCTTCCCTGCCCCCACTTTCCATTCATCCTTTGCGCACTTAAAGCCTCGATAGTCATCAACTATTGCGCCTTGCACTCTTTGTCCATAGTGCTATCTCTTTTTTTNNTTTTTTTTTTTTTTTGTTCTAGTAGAACCCTTCCGCCCCGGACAACATCGTGCGTCTGGCGGGTACTGATCGAGGAACAGGCAGCTATTACGTGGAGCCACCTGCGCATCTTGATTCTGTTTGGCTCGCTCGCCAGGATTGTCTGTACCGGGGGTTGTGGGTAAGTCCGTCGAACCCCCCCCATTGGCTCCAGGCCTTCTGGGCTACTCAGAGAACGGTGTTTGCTCGAGCCTTGCACTAAGAGTTCGACAGACTTTTTTCCTTCACCAAATTTTGAGGAAATCCGTCAATTAGGTATTCTTGGGAGCTTCCATTCGCATTCAAACTCGGCCTATGAGAGCAAAGTTCGACAGACTATTGTGCACACCCTAGTACGTTCCATCTAGGCTACTCCTGCTGCCCTGCCCCATCCTAGTCTCCCCTGTCACACGGCTACCTGCTCCCTCACTAGCAACCACTTCTTACTATCAAAAGCATTCTATTCGACCGCCTACCAACCGTGACGCGACACTTTTCTCACTTGAAAACCCTCAAGAGTGATCCGGAGAAAATTATCGCCGGTTTCAATTTGTTTCGGAAGGATTCCTGCAGGCTCATTGTTTGGCCCAGGCCTGGGACAAAGAGGACTAGTGAACCGGAGTCACTGCAAGGCAGAGTCCGTGACTCAGACCTGAGACTGACTCTACCCTGAGGACGGGAAGGCAAAGAATTCAAAATTTTGTTTTTGCTTCTTTGCTTCTTTGCTGGCCCGGTTCGTTGGCTGCTCACTTAGTAGGTTCCCGCTCGTCTCTACTCTATGCTGTGCTTTACGTTTGTGTGTAAGTTTGACTGATCATGCGTACGAAACCCAGAGGTTCTCTGTGACGTATAAATAAGAGGGTGATTCCACGCCGTTGCGTCCGGATTATTTAAGGGCCAAGCTGACTTTAGCGTTTTTTGTGGTTTACAGCTTGGTTTTCAATAACCAAGAATTACTCTCTCCAGGCATCTCCAGAGCAATTCAATTTGTTTGTTCGTACCCCTCCATCACCCTCCAAAGCACACAAGATCAGGACAAGGGAATGTCACTTCCGGAAACTTACCTCGACGAAATCAACGCACTCAACCGCGAGATACTAAAATCCAAACCCACGGACGTTCTCCAATTCTGTGCTAACTTCTTCAATCGCCGTCTCGAAGCTCAGCGAGTCGAATTTCTACTATCTGCTTCAAATAACTCTGGATTCTCCTCTTCGAATACTTTCGGAGCGATGCCAAGTTCTTCAGCATATGCCGGCGGTGAAAACCTGTTCCCTGGCTCTGGAGCGAATCTCGGTGGTCCTCCTTTAGATGGGAGTCGCGAGAGCCCTTTCTCTGGAACAATAACAGAAGAAGATGAAGACGTTGGGCAGAGCCCCACTACTCCCAGCTTTAGACCGACCGCTCTCGGAGGGCCTAGCCTTTCCAATCCCAATCTAGCTGCACAACCCCCATCACCAGGCCAATTACTGTTCTCCCCTCGAGCTAGATTCACCTTCGGCAACGATCAACCTCCACACTCAGGCCCATCGCACCTTTCCCCATCGATACACCTTTCTCCGAATTCTGCATCACTGGATTTCCCATCCAATTATAATATGAGTCGAAGAACCTCTGTTTCCGCCGAGTCACTAGTCCCATCATCCTCAAATGAGGAATGGAATCCCCCTGTATACCCAAAGACCTCTGAACAGCTCGGTCGTTTGAAAACAGCTGTGTCTGGAAACTTTTTGTTCATGCATCTAGATGACGACCAAAGTGGACAAGTTCTTTCCGCCCTTATGGAGAAACCTATCCCTGGGAAAGGCACCCGGGTTATCACTCAAGGAGATGTTGGCGACTTTTTCTACGTGGTCGAGAAAGGCTCTTTTGATGTTTACGTCAACAGTGCTGGCAGTATGCTTCCCGGCCTTGATGGTATGGGAAAAAAGGTGAACTCAATTGACCCAGGAGGGTCTTTCGGTGAATTGGCATTGATGTACAACGCTCCGCGTGCGGCCACCATCATATCCACAACCTCACACAATATCCTGTGGGCATTGGACCGTGTCACATTCCGCCGGATCTTGATGGAAAACACATTTAAGAGACGCAGAATGTATGAGGCATTCCTTGAGGAAGTGTCAATTCTCTCTTCCCTCGTCCCATACGAGCGTGCCAAGATTGCCGACGCTTTAGAACCATTCACTTTCCATCCTGGAGATGTCATTATTCAACAAGGTGATCCAGGTGACAACTTTTACATCATCGAGTCCGGTGAAGCGGAGGTGGTCAAGCATGGCATCAATGAACCGATCAAGAGGTTGACAAAGGGCGATTATTTTGGGGAGCTTGCACTGCTGAACGACGCACCACGTGCTGCTAGTGTTAGGGCCGTAACTAAAGTGAAGGTTGCGACTTTAGGCAAGGACGGATTCCAGAGGCTCTTGGGACCCGTGGCAGAGATTATGCGAAGGAACGATCCCAGGTTAGCTGAGGGTGTTGACCCGCTCTCCAATGTTGGAAACCCTGGACCCTCGGGTGGCTTTGACGGAGGAAAGGATGTTGTAGAGGAGGCTGCTGGCAGGGGGAGAGCCGTAGAAGTTTAAGGGCATGTGGAATTGGTTCTTTCTTAAACTTTCTGTCACTTCAAATGGTGGGTATCTGGCTCAGACTGCTATTTCAGAGTGGTCGGAGGCCATTGGTATTTCTCCCTTTTATTCCTGTCCTATTGTAACTATTCTTTTTTTATTTTTTTCCATTCGTCTCTCCTTTGAGATTGATGCCCATGCGTTAATGAATGAACGAGGGAAGGGCAGAGATACAGAGAATTATGACGAAACTAGCAAAATGGGGCTTCCTTTTTTTTTTTTACCCTTTGTCACTTTTGTCCTGCTTTTTTTTGCTGTCCATTTGGACAGCTCGTAGTGATAGAGGTGAGAAGTGTCCAAAGGGGTACGAGCGAGGGGGTGCAAGTTGCCTAGTAGGCATTTATCTAGAACATAGTGGGGCTGCTTGTTACACTTGGTTGGATGATTATTGAAAGTCATTTGTCCCTCTTGCAGTGCAGCGCGATTAAGTTTTTTGCACAGAGAAAATAGGTGATAAGCGGTGTTAGCTACTGTATTCTCAGCGTGACATCAGTATCGTTGCCTCGTCAATGGGCCGAACAAAACGTGACTGATCTGCCGTGGATGACAAACTCGCCATTGTGAAACCCAAGGTATAAGATCTAATGCTAATAGCAATATACAAAACGGAAACAGAAAAACCGACCCAGATTTGTAGCAAAACCTAAACCTAACAACCCCCCCATTTTTCTCCAAGAAAAAAAATAAGGTAATTAACTATCCGTAACTTCGGTCTTCTCCCTCCTCCTCTTGAGAGTCTCCTGCCGGACCGCCTCAGCTCCAGCCTCGACCTCCAACACCCTCCCAATCCCCCTCTTCCACCTCTGCTCTAACGCGACCAACTCGGGCTGGGCGTCCACCTGCACGCCCTTCCGCTCCTTGTTGACGACCTCGCACTCAGTCTTCAGCTCCATCAACTCCTCCTCCAGCCCCTTCAGCAGCGCCTCCAGCTGCGAATTGTGCACGAGCCACGCATTCTTCCCGAACTCGTTCAGCAGCGTCAAGTTCACCAGGCGTGCTTCCACGTGCGCAGCGGAGGCGTATGCAGCCGCGAGCGCGGAGTGCGAGGCCTCAGCTCCCGGCTCGTACCGGCTCACGTCGATGCCGCCGACCCACGGCTTGCCGGCCGCGATCCTGTCGAGTTCGGCTTGCGTTGCTGGACGGAAGTTAGGCTCCACGAGCGGCGGGAGGCGTGGGTGTGGAGCTGTCTTATGGTCTACAGAGAGTTCGGAGGTTATTTGGTTGTTGATCGATTCTAGCTCGGAGTCTGTGGGGGGGGTGTCGATGTCTAAGGTTTGTTAGCTTTTTAGTTGCAGGCTAGGAGATTTGAGGGAGGGATGTGAGTGGGGTATTACAGGGGAGAGAATCGTAGGAGATGACATTGTCTGTGGCAGTTGCCATTTTGGTGGTTGGTGGTTAGTTGTTGGCGAAGGGTTTGTTTGTTATTCAGTGGAGAGGCAGGTATGATAGCCGTTGCTGGTGCCTCACTCTCTCCCCGGAAGAGGCAGCGTGCTGTCACTTGCGGCTCTGGGCGTTTATTCGATTGCCGGCAGTGTTCCTTGTGGCTTGGCGTAGCACCCGCTCGAGGCCAACCTAACATTCGACATAATTCCCGACCCAGCCTCAGCTTTCTTCTTTTGATGCTTACCGGTATTGCTCACTAAACCCCTACTGCAGCTTGCATAATTTAACCTTAAGCCTTGATTGCCTTGATCGTGCATCCTAATATTCGAGACAAATCACTCGCTCACTCACTCCTATTTGGGGACGGCTGACTTCCTCGGGGCTCTCAGGCTTCACGGACGCCATTTGTCCGATTGCTCATACATAGAGTACCGGTACTGCGATGCAGTTACTGTTCAGCCGTGCGCATCGGATGCATGACCTGAAGCTTTAGGAATTGAGATATATGATATTCTGCTTAAGATAATACCACAGCGAACCAGTGTACGGTAGCCCAGTTTATTCAATCAAGTCCTAGAAATATGCCCGCAAGGAGTTATTGTGGCCGTACGTTTGAAACTACAAGTTCTAAGCTAAGCTAACTGTAATTAGACTCCTTCATACTTTAATCCCAAGGCGTGAGGGCGATTAAGGTGGGGACCCTATCATCATCATCATCACATCTAATCAATCTCTAAGACCTCATTAGTGCGAGAGTTTCCAGAGGGATTTATTTTCTCCAACCACCACTCCTCAGAGACCACTTTCGTTCTTTTAGCCAGAAGAGCTAAAGCGGGTTTCGGGAGGTTTTGCTCGAGGTGAGAGACAGGATCTTTGAGAAATCCAAGCACTCACAAGAGTCACAACCCTCCCGAAATGGATAGCAAGCCAATGCCGATGTGAGGTTTCAGGAGAAAAGCTTATGTTGCGCTTAGATGGGCATTGAGTGGCTTGTTGCTGATATTCAGGGCAAGGATTAATGCCAAGCCGCTGTTACATTCCTCCGGTCTGGTCTTCCGAGTCATTGGAGGCCCTTAGATAAAAACCGAGTTCTCTAGTGATAACTTTTGCTAAGTTCTTGCTGAAAAACTAGAAATCGCTTTGAGTTCTTGCTGAAAAACTAGAAATCGCTTTGAGTTCTTTTATTAAAAGTTTTTTGCCTCAATATCCCACACCAGTGCCTCAAGATGTCTGAAAAGGAGTTTAGAGCTATGGGCCCCCAAGAACTGATGCGCTTTTTGAGTAGTACTCCTCTGGAGAATCACTCCATTGAAACGCGCTCAGGTAGGAATCCTAGGGAGGGCCAGGATGAGGTCTGTATATTTGAGATTCTGTTGAAGGTCGTTATCAAATGGAGTACTAAGTTAGGAAGTTTTTGTTTTATTAGGAAAATTCCTCGACACGCAAAGAGAAAGTTACAGGATTGTCTATGATTAAAGCTCAGAAGAAAGGGACTATGGAAATAGCTCACTTGCCACTGGCAATGGTAGAGACATATGATGTACGTGCTAGTGGAGTGCTATCTGCAGAATTCCCAAAGAAAAAAAAACACCATGCTGAAGTACGACAGAATCTCTTGAAATCACTCACAACGTTATTTCCGCCTCCCGAAGGCGCGGGGCGGGACATAGCCATGTCGACATTCGAAGGGGATCTGATATCCTCACCGGAGGAGTATATAGCTGTGTTAAAGCCGGGCTTGCACATTATATTCAATTACCCACCTACAGTAGAGGAGATATCAATGAGCTTTGGTGACCTTTGGGCAGCACATGCGCCAGGAACATTATACACGCCGAATCCGAGTGACCCAACGCCAATGGAGAGCGATATCATGAATACATATCTAAACCTTGCATCTCCAACGCTCATCCCCTCAGCGAATTTGAAAAAGTATGAGTTGCAGCCACCAGAAATCCACTTCCACGTACCAGCCCCGACCCCAATTAGCATTACCCTATTCAACGCGTCCTTCCCAGCAGCATACTTTTACTCGCCACACTTTTACTCGTCCAAAGCCCCAGAAGACATGCCCCTCACAGGCCCCTCCGCCCCAAAAACCTTCAGGTACACCCCCGAAAAGTCAAGGGAATCGGCGTCAGTACCAGACTTCACCCCCACGGGCGAGGATACGGACGCCCCGCACCCACCTTGGAACCCCTTCTCCCTGTACAAAACCCCTGGCGGCAGTAGCGACGGGGGTGGTGGCATAGACCCCCCGAGCCGGCACGTTTGGGAGCCCCGTCCCGATGGTGAGTGCAAAGTCTTCTCAGGTGGCACCTTTGCGACGACCACCTTCGACGTGTTCGCCCAGACCGAGCGACAGCGTGTGATCTGCGCGCTCAGCTGGGAAGTCGAGGTCTCGCCCGACGGGACGATCAAGGACTTGGTATCGGAGGAGGATATGCAGACGCTCAGTTGGCATTCGATGGACGATCAACTGGCTGTTCCTCCTGCAGTAATGCGGAAGAAGACGAGTGAAAAGAAGGTCTACGCCAATTATGCGGAGCCGTTTGGTGGTGGGATTAGAAATAGTAGGTGGGGTGAAAAGGAGGAGGACGTGAGGGAGATTGGGAGGGATGGGTGGTGGATGGTTGCACCGAGGAGGCTGCCGCTCTCGTTTTCCGGGAAGCAAGAAGGGGAAAGGACTTTTATCGTTGGGTCTGTCGAGGAAGGGATGGAACTCCTGCAGGCTTTTATGACGAGGTGCGGAGTCGGAGAGGACATTATCAAGGTATCATATACATCCCCTCCTTGCTTCCCCACAAATCACTCGGTCTACAAATCACTAACCAAAACTAGTCCTACACGGCCCACTGGGGCCCCAAACTCACCTTCAACCCCCTTTCCCGCCACATACCCTCAACGCTAGCAAACCACACGCCCTCGATAGAGCTCTACATGTCCCTAATCCACCCGAAATCCCTATTGCTCAAATTCCTCTACCCCCGCGAACTCCGCACCCTCCTACCACTAAGCGTAACGCCCGAACCACATCGCACAGTCCGCATATTCCCCATTTTCCGCACCGTCGATGCGGCGGAGATGGAGGCAGAGGACATTGTCCCGAGCGCGGACTTTGAGACTGAGATCGAGAGGGTCCTCGGTGGGATGGGGTCTTGCGGCGGAGGGTGGAATTGCGGGCATCGGGGGTTCAAAGTGGCGGAGGTGGGGGGCGTTAGGGTTTTTGGACCGCCGGATGGTACAGAGGATGAAGAGGGGACAGTGATTGGGGCTGACCCGCCGGGTGGAGGTGGTCATGGTGGGTGGGGGGATGTTGCGGATTTGGATGCACTTGTCGTCGGAGATGAGGGGATGAGGGGGATTAGGAGGGAG
This sequence comes from Tuber microsphaerosporum, assembly GCA_003521225.1. Taxonomy (NCBI): domain Eukaryota; kingdom Fungi; phylum Ascomycota; class Pezizomycetes; order Pezizales; family Tuberaceae; genus Tuber; species Tuber microsphaerosporum. The sequence continues at coordinate 571 of QOVD01000572.1, read as the reverse complement.
GGGTATAGCAGCGGAGAGGATACGATTTAGAATTATCCTTTTCTCTATATTTTCCAGTACCGCGTGCTATCTAGATTATTTAGTAGTAGTAGTAGTAGTAGTAGTAGTATTATTATTATTAGTAGTAGTAGTTACTAGCACACTCTTAAGGATTGGACTAGATTAGCCATGCTCCCCTCTCAATAAAAACAACCACATTTAAATTACAGTACAACACTAACCTCTCTCGAATAACTTAATCACCACCAACCCACCACATCAGGTCCGCCCTCCCTCCCCCCCTNNNAAGCCCCACCATGCAAAGGCACGCACATCCCCACCACCAAAAAAAGTCCACACAAGTAGCAAAATCCCAGCTGGAGCATATAATGCATCACAGGGCAACTCCCCCGGTAATCCCTATCACCACAGTCATCTCGACCTTCTCAATCAACCAATAAAACCTTTATACAGGGAACCTCCTAGCTAACTGCCTAGTTGCCAGCGCGCAAGACAACCCACCACGCCTGAAGTACCGTAGGCAGCTCTGATACTCGTACCATACACTAGTACAATACCTAGTCCCCCCCCC